>AVCM01036335.1:0-27807 GCA_000447165.1 Hammondia hammondi
ACCGGTTGTTTTACAATCGACAAGGGTGGGCTGTCAGCGTACGGACGGTATCGCCCGTCTCTACTCCGGCGGTCGCCACCTGTTCTGGGTGGTAGCGAAACAACGCTCGTTACCTCTTTCGCGCCAACAAGCTTGGAATGCTGTAGCTCATCTGATGCAAGTTCTAGAAGACGTGATCCTGTTCCCTGGCTACAATGCACTCGAGAATTCGACAACTGCTAGCTCACAAAAGTGGAGATGTGATGTATGTGATTGCAGTTACAACATAGACAGGTATACGGAGTCAAAGATGAATTATCGGAAAGCCTGGTGAAACATTTGAAACGGACGTGGCAAGCGTAATGTGGCTGGTGAACGCTCACCGGATTCTGGAGAAGAGGTCGAGCGTGAACCAAAGGGAACGGAACGAAAGGAGGCCAGCCTCGTTTCTGAAGTGCTACTCGGAGGATTCTGGCCACAGCAGATGACAAGGGCATTATCTCGTGCCGCATATGAGTGGGAAGCGTCCCGTTGGGATAACGCCGCCGGTGCAACCCTTGCACCAGAACAAGATCAATAACAAACAAACCGTGCAGATGCACTGCGCGCATAATTCCACAGTGTGTTGCTATGGTCTCCACCAGGACAAAAGATGGATGCGGCAGATCAAGCCTAGCGAGACATGTTTCTAAAGAGGAATGGTCGGCGCATGCACTGAGGAGAAACTGCTGAGCGTTTACAGATGATTCAGCAAGACGTGTACAGAAGCGTCTGTGAGCACGGAAGGAAATAAGAATGTAACGTCTCGAACTAAATATGGTTCTCTTAGACTGACTTCAGCTCTCTCCTTAGACTCTCTAGATTATCCAGATTGTACTCCGAAATCCGTGAGCTCGCCACAGCGGGAAGGTCCAGCGTGAGACGCAGCCTCTCAATTCTGTTTTTCAACCCAGTCACTTCCTCGTCGAGTTTTGTCGCGATGACGTATTGCCTGCCACGATGACACCAAAGAACTTTTCAGGGGGCTACAGCAAGTCACCTGGACAAGCATGAAACGGGGTGACAGGAGACTTAAATTCAAGTTTGAGAACGGAGACAGCAGTTCACAACGTATCGTCCACCACCTCTGATGCTGGCTCATGACGGTTTCTCCTGGGAGAGGAAAAATCGAGATCGGTCGCAATTGTGGTGGACGCACAGTGAGATGGGTATGTTCGACATTTCATGTAAATGCTATTCTCTGGACAAGAAAATTTCCCTTGTTGAAGATGACACAACGCCCGGTTGCAACAAATTTCAGAGAACCACGTGAATGCCGTACTCACGAAGGCTTGTTTGGCATGGCTTCCATTGTCTTCAGTAGCCTGCGTTGGACATTCAAGTCGGTTTCCTCAGTGCATTGATGTGGGAAATAATTAGCGAATTTGATTCACATCAATTGCGTCGTTCTTTCCTGTGAGGCAGTTCGATAACGAAAAGCGTCTTTGTTTCGTTTTGTGAATAGCCAAGAGTCATGAGCCCCTTCAACAAATTTCTCTGATTTTCTCGTCACCCTCTTGCCTGTCTCTAGTGAAGATCTGGCCGCTTCTCCGACGGCAATTTAAGTTTTCAGACAAGGAGACACAGTGTGTTGGAGATAGGGTAGCCTCTGGTTCGCCGAGTCCATGCAGTTACTTACCTGATCAGGTGGTCAGCTTCTGGACTGCCGACATCAGACACAGGAACTGTTCCGATCACAGCAGTTCTCCAAGATTCGTTTAGAAAAATTTCCTGTTCATACAGTACCACACAGTGCCGTTCTGCTGCCGATATATGAACCAGCAATCAAGAATTCAAAAGTCCGCAAACCCTCTACTGAGCGAGTACTCCCACAGTATTTGCTGTCTGGCCTTTCCAGTCGTTGTTCGATCTTCTTAAAAGCGACACTTGCCTTGAGAACTCTCCTGAGAATACCAAAGTCGCCGTCAGCCTGCGAGAGGAAGCAAGTGGGGACAGTCTGCGTACGAGTGATACTCATATCTGGAGAGCGATCTAGAAAAGCACAAGGTTCGTATTACCGACAGGTTCTGTTGTAATCGCTGACCACGAGTGGAGTTGTCGCTGCGTCACCACGCACGCTGCTCAAAGTTCCGGGGAGAAGAGACTCGAGTAAAGTGAATACTGCATTTCTTGAAAGCCTTCTGTCGTTTGCTTCTTCTGGAGAGCTTCCGTCGCTTGCACAAGGCGCGCTGCAGCACAACATAATCTCCCCTACGGTCGTGTCGGGGGGCATTGTTTTACGCGGTAGGAGTAAATCAGCAGCGGTGCGAATGTGGAAAACTAAGAACTTTGATTATTCCACGCACATCTCCGGAAGTGTCCTCCATCGTTCCACAGAGCGACACTGCCTGTCAGAAAATATTCCCTTACACCTCCCTAGGTGATGTAGAAGTTCTTTGAAAACGCATGGATCGCAGAACTGTACGAAACATGAATATAACGTGCGCTCCAGTGTCTGCTTCCGGCGTTGCACGATTGGTGTGTTCTGTTGACGTTATTTACTCGAACAACATGCTTTGCAAGTACTTTCTCCTCACTCTGTATCGCGAGCCTGAGAAGAGAGGTCTAGAAAAACCAAGCGCCCCCGCTGCAATTCGTTTGTACCCCGATCCTTTCGCTCGATGGTAAAAATCACTATGCGATGAGGCGGTGCCCGTCTGATATTCTCTTCGACGCGATGATCGAGCTCTGGTTGCGATTCGATTTGTCCACAGCGGTCTGCAACAACACACAGAAAAAACAATTTATGCACCCTAACCGCACGTGGTATGCTGATTGTCTCACGTGTTCAAAGAGCGGATATAGAAGTTTTGGGAAACAGCGATATGTTTCCCCACATAAACGATGGCACAAAGCTCTTTTGGTGTTTTTTTTCTTTGTCTCATCACGTGCAATAATTGACTTACGAGCGCTGGCGATGAAAATCCTCGCAAGGGAATCCATGGAATCAATCAGCCATTCTGATGCTCCGCGAAATCGTATGGTGGATGGGCCGTTAGTGCAACCTGGAGGCTGCTCTAGCTCACATAGCGCATCACCTCCAAGCGCGTCGCGCATTTCTCCACGGGAAATTTCCAAATACGTAACGCCTAGTTCCGAGGACTCGTGTACTGTTAGTGCATTATTACGTAGCCGTTCCAGTAGCCACCTGTCAGTTCACCCAGTGCACATGAAGGCGAGACAATAATTCGAGTTGCAGGCATATACCAGACTCATTTAGTAATGCTTGTCGAGTTCCTTATATCTATTTACCTCACTGGGTACTCTGGATCAGACCAAAAGAGTTCACTGAAGGTACTAGGAAATAGTTTTTCGCGTTAGGCCTTGGGAAAACGACTTTCGAACCACCAATATAGCTTGGTACAGAGGCCCTCACACAGTAAGAGAAAACAACTTTGACATCAGTGTCCATACGAACGTGTACAACAGAGGTGTTTGCATACATCTTCACGTTTGTGTGCAAGAACGGTACCCAAGTGCAGGATTCGATGTCTGAAGGTAATATCGTCCACTTTTCCGTGGAACATTTCGGGAGGCGCGTCAACATGATCAGGTTTGTGCCGATATGCCGTTGGCATGTTGTTTTATATAAGGAGTATTGTGAAATTGAAGTTTGCACTGAGGTAGCGCAAATGATGGTAAAACGACCGTACTTCCCAGTCTCGAACACCAGGCCTCCCCGATCTTCAGATGTGAGGGCTTCATAATCCGAACACCACTCATCATTGTCTCCTGAAGAGTTCTGTTTGATCGCTTTCACGATGGTAGCAAAAGCTTGTCCTAGGAAGCGGTGAGTTTCCTCCGCGCCTGTGAAAAGTAACTAGTGACGGGCAAAGCGTGGTGTTAAGCTTATGCACCCGCTTACGTAATTCTCACTTCAACCAGACTGCGAGGCTAGAATATTTCGTTTTCTAGTGTTAGCCCGAAAACCGTGCCTATTGGGGGGGTCACAGACACGTTCATTAATTCACTATCGTGGCACAACACAACAGTCTAAATGATTCCCCGTTGATATGGGTTGCAGTATTACCTCGCATTCCCAGTAACAAGCAGCAACCGTCGTAGCCGTTCAACGCGGAGTCCACAACATCCTTGATCGACTCAAAAATTAGACTTGGGCTTGATTCCGTCCCCAATACTAGGCTAGGCAGATTCCTGCCAATGTTCGCAGCAGGGGGCACAAGCATCTTTTTTTCAACGAAGCAGTAGTGTTGCTAACACAACCCTGTCTTCGGCAAAGATAACGCACACGCGCGTGATATGGAAAAATGTTTATAAACCTTTAATACGCATCTCTATGGTTGAGGCGATGACGAGGAGGTACGGGTATGATATGGAAACATTTTTGTCTGCTCTAATATTCTGAATTGACAACAAACATATACCCACAGTTACCATATGACTTGAAACATCCGATCACGGTAGTCTCGTCGCCGCTCCAGCAGAGGCCCGTCTTTGTTGGTGGCCATCCAGGTATTCATGATCCAGTTGACAACTTTTATTCACTAGCCTAGTCACGTGTGGTGCACGTTAAAAGCTTCACTGGACTTGGATCGGTTTGTCTAAAAGACTGAGGCCCGTGGTAATCGTTCTGTCCACGTCGATGAAAAAGCGTCTGGCTAGATAAACTGCAGCATTATGTTTTGCTGATGCAGTTTTAGCTCAAACAGAAATCATGCTGAAAACTGAGCCTTGTGTACGAGCTTCAAATTGCACACCTGCTGACTCACATGATAAAGCTGTCATGAATTTTTGAGCCTGTTACTTTAGCCTGTTCCCTAGCTGGGTCTTCGGCGCCGCTGTTTGAAAGCCGGCACACGACCCGAGTGAAACACGTTTTTTTGTCCATAATTGGCTGCGAGCATCCTGCTTGGCAAACGAGTGATTAACACCCACTGCTCATACACACCCAACGAGGACAGCCTGCGGCATGGCTGTTTACGTCCAACTACCAAGGGTCGTGCATTTCTGCGAGCACGTGAGTACAGTGAATTTCGAAAGTCACTCCATGCACGGAGGTATTGGCATCCTTAGCCTTAACTGTGTAGGACACTACTGCTGTCCCTCTGAGAGCAGATCAAAGGAAGCATTCGCTCCCTTCTTATTGGGGGAAGACCATCAGCTTATCACTGTTTTCCTTGTTTATGCGGATAGCAAAAACACAGATCGAGGAGTGGGGTGGAAGCCGTAGTCGCGAATATGCGAAGTGAAGTTTAATGTTTGCTGCTGCAGAGAGTACAGGAAACAATGTGCGAGTTGCCGAGCTAACATTTTAATGAGAACTCTCCACAACCATATATAGCTAAAACCGACGCTTTGGTCAATCATGTCTACCATCGCGAGCTCTCATTGTGGGGACTGTCGCCGGGCGTCCCACCAGCTACATTTTTGAACTATGGAATGAAGTACGCACACAAGTTGCACAGTTTGTCTTGGATAACAGGTTCTGCGCAGTTCCATGTCCCTAAGTTGTAAAGATTCTTGAATAGAGTCGATAGCGTTTGTTTCTCAGTGATGAACACTGGATTATTTTACGACGCACAAGTTCCCGCAGATGTGGGCCGTGGAACAGGGGTCCGGTGAAAAACAACAAGGAATGATGCGCAGTCTCTGGTACTTCCCCCTCTTCTTCGACGCTTAAAAAACCATTTATGTATGGAAATGAGTTGTTCCCTCAAAGGTATGTAAGCGTAAGATTTTTGACTGCTGCAAGAACGGTGTGCATATGTCAATTCAGTCTTTCGCCGATCCGGTCTGACGCTGTGACAGCCTAAACACTGGCCCAGCGAATTAGAAGCCACATCATACGAGTGACAAAAAGGCAACCTCACTGTGGTCGGTCCTACGAGCTTCCTGATGAACTGTAGAATCCAACAGACTAGTAGCTGCGAAACTGCCACCGCCGCGGGCAAAATGGCAAGAAAACAAGACTGTGGTAGAGACTGATGTCTAGCTTGAGAAACAATAGCATTCCTGTGCATTCACACCGTGCTGTGTTCCCTGTCATCCTGTGCCTACCACGTCGGTCGGTAAATACGCATTCATCTGCACAGCAGACTCATGAACGTGTGCGTCCCTCGCTTCCTAGACGGTGTCGAAACATGTTTTGCATTTACTGAAACCCTCGTTACTTGCTGCGTAGATAGTCGCTGAAAAAAAGGAAGCTCTGCTGAAAAGACAGCTCTTTTACGCTTCTTGTGGACTAGCTGTTGTGGCGCCACACTCCACGCTTGTATTGGCGATGCGGTTAGCGGCCAATGGTCGTATCTGAAATCAGCAAATCCACCTGTGACGGGTGCTTCTAGATCTTTAATACAGGAGTGAAGCCCTCATGCAAAAAGAATTGACCACCTCATTTCATTTCTTCTTGATAGGAAAACAGCAGCATTTTACGAAGAAATCTGTTGTGAAGGAACATCCCGAGTTGTGAATAATTGAGACATGAGATAAGCTGAAAGTGACCTACATGGTAGCCGCTGAACCTTGGCCCCACCAAGTGACTGAAACTCGTGATCATATTCCTGCATTAGAGACAATGGAAGCTCCTCTGCGTGCTGCAAGTCTCAGCTCTCCTAGCCATCAACAGTCATAAAAAGAACCTGAGGTCGTGGCAAATCCATACGCACAAAATACAGTAACTCTTGCCACTGCGTCGATAACCTGTTCGACGCGCTACAGAACGGATAGATCCTTTCAATTCTCCACTGCATTCATGTTGGCATCAATAGCGACAACAGGTGGTTGTTTATGATGTTTCGGATTGCATAAAATAGGTATCAACAAGCAGTGTCGTCCTTGCACCGGGAAATATATTCGCCTTGCAAAATCATGAAACTTAAGTATTTATGCTCATTTCTGCATCAATTAATTTTACATGAACCTCTTTCTACTTGGCTGCAATGAGAGTGTCGATACCCGTTCTTAACACCTGCGGGAGGTAACAAAAGGCAGGCACCGTGACACCCGCCTCGCCGCCTGCATCATGGTATGTGAAGGTTTACTCACACGGTGCTGCTCACGTACAACAGAGGCAAAAGCAAAGACAGTGAATGCAGCACAATGGACACAATGCGTGACCACTGCGCTGGAGATCTCGTTTGGAATTGGGATTGTGGCTTTTGAAGAAAACTGTCGCCATTTTCGAAATTCGTCCGTGAAAGGTGGCTGTGCCAGTCTACACGTCCTCTACGGACCCCTCCACAGCTAGGGTACACCTTACTCGCCCAGCTTGATGCACCTTTACTACTTGTCATGAAGTGCATGCACACAAAAAATGGAGCAGCTGAATGAGACACACGCAGCGATATCAGTCTTTTAAACTGTTTTTGACCTTCTACTTCTTTCGATCGCGTTCTACATTCAAAAAAAGCCGGGCGATTTTTTATATAGTGTAATCTCGAAACAGTGGAAAGCGGTTCGCCAGCTTGCAAACGGATGCGCTCGCCGCCTTCCCTGTCCTGATACCCTGCCGCATGCAGTGCCGGATTCGCGTTAGTCGTTGCAGTCTGTGAACAGTCGCCGGTGGAATTCCAGCATTTTCCCATGCACAGTAGTCTGTTTCACCGGCAGAAAATGTGACGCTTCACAGTCACTTGAAATATACCGTAATCATATCATCATCATCATCGCTATCTACTGTGTCTTTAAGCAAGCCCCTTCAGATCTCGTGCATTACTTGAGCTATGTCTTCACAGCTGTGGCACACAACGACCTCTCTACACAGACACTTGTGCTGACACGTTAAATATTTGTGGATATATAAGGACCTGCAATAGAGTTGGTGATGCATACCCCTGTCCGAAAGTGTCTGTATGAGCTGCGGGAAGGAGGCAGCTATTACGTGGAACAACCATCAGGCCTGCATGAAGCGATTACGTTCTTCTGTCACAGTCGTTGCATGCTTATCCGTACGTTGTGTTCCACCAGTTCTTGATATGGTCCTGGCTACCAGATGCGCGCTGGTCTTGTTCAACTCATGGCAGCGTAGAGGGCGCCCCAAAGCCAACATCCGCCAAAATGCTTGTCACAGGTTAAGGAGTCGCTGCTCAGCACAATAAACCGGAACTGCGGGCAGGCTAATGAGTGCGTGCTGTTTTGGTGCTGTAGCGGCCGCTGAATTGCAAGGCTTTCAATCCGGTATGCACGCGGGGGGACATCGTCGTTGTTTCAAAGCTGGCTGTGTATTCGCTTTTTTTTCTGCGTCCTCTGTTCGTGTGGCGTCCACCAAATTCAAGAAGATGGCGGAATTGCCTGAGAAGCTAAACGTTCTGGTGGAGAAACAGAAAAAGATGGAGGAGGAAATGGAGGCACTTGCAGACTACCTCACCCAGCCAGGTAAGTTCATTTCTTCATTAAACATTGACGGTTTTGCCACAATAAACTGTTTGTTCATTCGGAAAGTTTTCGTACGCAGCTCCAAAGCCGTGGTGAGCTAGGTAATACATCTTCACAGTAGCGGCGATGGAGGCATGCCTGTTACTGTGAGCTTCAGTAGCTTCGCTTGACATTTGGAAGGTACACGAGAGAGAAAATCCGACCAAGTATTTTCATGGATTTTGGAGTTAATGTTCGCACCCACTTATTCCGAGAAAGTCGGTGTCCTCTACGGCTGGTGAAGCGTGGGGGCTGGAGTGCCGTAATTTTACCCGCATGCATAAGCCCGGTTCGGATAAGACCACGAGTGAGATTTTCTGGGAGAATTATGTGCACTTCGGTTTTGTATTGCCTCATATATCTTACTTTGTCCCTACAAGTCCAAAACTGGCGACTGCCCTAGTGGACGCCGAGACGACTCTTGTCTCTCATCATGGCACTCTATTTTTTCCCAGGAATGCCTGGTTTGACTGGCGGGCTGCTAGACGACGAGGGTTTCCCGCGTGCAGATATCGATATTTATGCCATTCGTGGTGCCCGCAACCGGCTGGCTATCCTTAAGACTGACTACAAAGAGGTCCGTTCTCAGATCGAGAAGGAGCTCTTTGCCCTGCACGCCCAAGGCCCCGTTGCAGTTGCTCGCAGGGGTTGTGTTCGCACAGGAGACGCTTTAAATGCAGCATCGGTGTCCACTGATTCGAACACTGGTGAGAACACGCAAGAGGCACATGAATGGGACTCACTTTGTCGCCGTGTTAATGGAGAGGTTCGCTCGTGTTAGATAACAATAAATTGACAGATGAATGGTCATTGTCGATTCTCTGGCCGGTGGTTATGCGTTTGTTTACGTTCTGTCGACGCAAAACATGGGCGCACCAATATTCACAGCAGAGCACAAGATGTAAGCTGATGCAGTGATATTTCAAGCGTTGCTGTCGCAGACGTTAAACCAGGTAGAGATTCACCCCATTGAGAGAAGTGAATGGGCGCAAAGTGCTGATTTTGCCGTATTCAAACAGCGGCCCCGGTTTATGTGCATATAGGGTTTCATTTACTCTTGGATGCCTCGTGCATGTTGCGAAAAAGCGGGGTGAGCGCAGTGCGTGAACTCAGTATCCAAATTCATATCCCCTTTTTTGTTTGTGGCTTGCAGCATTGAAGGAAAATCCCTTCATTCCGTTCGCTAAGATCAGTGAGCTGCATGAGAATAGTCCAGCGTCAAAAGCCGGTCTTCGTTTAGATGATCTCATCCTTCAGTTTGGTGCCGTCTTCATTCGCAGGAAAAGTCCGCCAGAGCCGTCGGAAGGGGATAAACAACAGGTTGCTGCTGATCCGGCAGGGGATAGACCCGGCTGCAGTAGTGTGGAGCAGGTTTTCGAGAGGCTTCCTCATGAAGTTGGCAACCACATAGGGGAGGAAATCAATATCACTGTCTTCCGCAATAATGCAACTGTAAATCTGAAGCTTATTCCTCAATCTTGGGAAGGCGTGGGTCTCGTGGGATGCCGTTTTACGCCCGTAACAAAAAGGATGCTGTAACGCTTCTCTGTGTGCCTGAGCGCATTCTTTCAGCGCGACAGCCAAGGCTGTGTAAAATTTTCATATTACTAGGCGAAAGCAAAGTCGTCCGGGCTCTACCGTACGTTGTGGAGATTCGGG
Organism: Hammondia hammondi; assembly: GCA_000447165.1. Lineage (NCBI taxonomy): Eukaryota > Apicomplexa > Conoidasida > Eucoccidiorida > Sarcocystidae > Hammondia > Hammondia hammondi. Next base: position 10,051 of record AVCM01036335.1, read on the forward strand.
CTCTACTGACACATGATCGGGTATTGCCTTGAACATTTGCAGGCGATGCGGTGAAAGTGCACAGGAAGGCGTCAGAAACACCGCTGAGCGCCCGTAGCTTCCGACAAACCCTTCATTATAACCAGAAACCTCCGCACGCTCACTTAATACCCGATCAAGCCGTGACAAGTTAGCATGAATATACGCACGTTATTTGCCTCAAGAAATCCGTGCGAAACCTCGAAACGATCTTCAGGATGTATCAGAAGTTGAAATCGTAGTGGCCCTCTTCGGAGACGGGCAGCGGGAAAAAAGCTCTGAGCGGCATACAATGGTTTAACAAAAAGTAGAACTAACCAGCGCAACGCGATGTTTTCGTTTTTGCAGGCATTGTCATTCGAACGTTAGTCTACGCAAAGCAATTATTTTTGCCTACGGTGTTTTAAGCTGCCCTGAAGCTGACGGATGATACGTGTAAGGGATCCTAGGTCAAGAAGATGTTGAGAGACGCGTAGTGCCAGTTTCTGAGTTGTTTTGCCCACAACATCAAGTTCCTATCGTGCATCCGGCATTACTAACGTGGAAGAACAACAGTTACTTTTTTGTATCACTAGAATCACGACCAACGTAGCCAAATGGCCCGTCTGAGTAACCGGAAATTCATGCAGTCCCCGATCAAGGCACTCGGCCTTAAGTGGGGAAGCAAGAGTTCCCCATAAAAGAGGGCATTCACAAACAATCGACGATCCGAGGCTAACGAGGCGGTCACACAGTTTAGGCTGTGTCGCTTGGTATCGCTATAGCAGAGGGAGTCAACAGGGCAGTGTGGATAAACGCCGTGCTTGCCGTTACTATGGAGATGATAGAGAGTACTAGGATAAACTTTCTGTAATGCACGATGAGCGTAAACTACCGTTATCGAAAGAGGTCATCCCAAGACCATAGTCTTTGTTAGGAGGCAGCTCAAGAGACTGGAAAAGCTCTAACATTTTCGAGCGAAGAAGTGTGTTAGCAGAGCGTAATTTGGAAATCTTCGACTCTAGCGTGCTGCGCTCGTTATCATACTCTCGCTGCATTTTCTGCCGTATCTCTTCTTCTTCTTTCATGAGCTGTACGGCTTGTTGTTCCTTAGCTTGGCTTTCTTGGGCAAGAGTGCGAAGCTTCCCTTCTGCTAGAGACAACTGTTCAGAGTACTGACGTTTTACTTCGTCGATCTCTTTATCATGTTTCCGGCGGATACCTAGAAGCTCATCCTCGATGGAGGCGTTCCTGCCGTTTAGTTCGGTAATTTGTTCCTTGAGCGCATCAAGGGATGACTGTGCATGGCGTTTGACCTGCTCCTCAGATGCCAGTGCTGAGCGCACCTGAACAAGTTCCTGTTCTAAACGCTGGTTTTCATTCACTGCTGCTGATACTGTCTCTGCAGTTGTCGCTTTCAAAGCGTCTAGTTCCTCATGAAGCTTATCTCTTTCTTTTTCGAGGGATATCTTCGTCTGCTGAAGCTGCTGAACAAGAGCCTGATGAGACCTGGAAGCGGAGCGAAGCTCTTGCTGCGCCTGAGTTGCTGCAGCATCAGAAATTTTACATCGACGCTCTGCTGCTTCTGTTCGCAGAGTTAGATCCGAATTTGATGTTGCCAAATCCTGAGTTCGTTGTCTCAGTTGCTCCACCTGCTGCTGAAGCTGGTTCGTGGCTCCTTCGAAGCGGTCATCCATTAAGCTTTTCTGAAGGACAAGCTCGCTCGCATGTTGCTCTCGGATTTTGTCAAGTTGATTTTTGACCACTTTTGCTGACGCTGAAAGTTTTTCCTTTTCAATCGCCAGTTCTTGATATTTCTGGTTGAGTTCTGAAAGGCTGTTCTTCACTTGCTCGTTTTCTTGTTCTAAGGCACTCGCCTTCTGTTCTAAGTAGTCAATGATCTCTCGAGCCTTCTGTGTCTCCCGATCCGCATCCTCGTTTTCATGAGACAACTGCACGAAGTTCTCCTGCATATCTGTGAGCTGATTCTCGAGGGCCTGAACCTGTAATTGCTTTTCTGCTTCTCTGGACTTTGATGCTTCCTCAGCTTCCTGCGCTATCTGGCGTTCCTTATTTAATTGCTGCTGCAGCGTTGCGGTCTGATCCTCAAGTTGAGAGCACTTCGACCTAAGCGTACTTAGCTCCCTCTCTTGATGTTCCTTACTAGCTTGCAAGTTGTCCCTTTCTTCGAGGAGCTCCTCCAGCTGAATCCTTGCCTCATTCAGCAACTGCTCCAAAGCTTTATTGTGCCGCAGTGTTTCGCTGGCTGCGGATTCTTGCTGCTCCGCCTCTAAAACTTGGGAACGCAGAAGTTCCATGGCTTGTTCACATTGCTCGACATGACATTTCATAAGGTGATTTTGGTTCAACAGTACTTCATTTTGTTCCTTCGTTACGTTGTGTAATTCCTCAAGTTCGTTTTTTTCCTGCAGTAATGCAACAATACTTTTCCCCCCAGGTTTCCCGTCGCTGTTTCCCTCTCCATCCCCAGCGAATAGCGCTTGCAGCTGAGAAGCTTTGCTTCGCACGTCATTTCTCAGCGCTTCGTTTTCTTTTGTCAGCGTCATGACATTTTCAGCCAGAGCTTTGACATCTGTTTCCCGCCTGTCTAACAGAGCCTGTTGATCCTTAAGTCGTGTATCGTAAGCAAATATGAGAGGACACATAAGCTGCATGTCCAATGTCCAAGCAGGTAATGGCAGATCGGTGAGGCGTTCTACCCCTCGCACACTATTTCCAGCTTCAATATGGAAGGCTTCGGTTGTTGCGTTCGTGTCGACGAGGCGTTCAGCGGCTGTCCGAGGAAGATCCGAGTCCTGCTTCAGTTGCAAAGCACGTAGTTCCTTTGTTACACGTTCGCTGTAGTCACGAAGGTCTGCGATTTCTTGCCTCAACCGCGCTAGGTGCTGCATCAGCTCAGGATGGTCGGATTTTCCCACCGCGGGCAACAGCTGAAGAGGAGTCCATTTCTGCTCGGGACGCTTGATGTCAACGGTGTGACTGAACATGTTTGAAACGCTTGCGCTGTTTTCCGAATCATTCGCCCGTTTTCAGCTGCAGGGGGTTGCGTGGGGCGATACGCGAACGCAATGCGCAACTGGACAAGCATGCCTAGAGATGGAAAACAATGGCGATGATGATTCAAAGTAATTCTACGAGTTTGTTTTTCCACCAGCGAACGGCCTCTCCAACTGTGTGGCTGCGTCATTCCAGGATCAATTTTAATCCAAAACAAACGTATGAATCACTGTTTGGGCAAACGAACAGCACACAACAAAGTCCCGCATTTACAATTCACTGTCGAGTCTCCTTCCCGTCTCCCTGGCGCAGAAAGTTCCAACAGTAATACGCTTTCGCAGTTGAGGACTTTCCTTAAGCCTGTCTACTACAAACTTGTTGACTACCCGCGGACAGTGTTACTCTTTTGAAGCTCACTTGCATTTTGGGCCCACCATTTTTTCCAAAACAGAACGCCACTTGATTGCTCGTGCTCATGGTCAAGTATCCGGGTTGGGAACTAGGCCTCAAAGCATGGGGCTACCACAAACATCAACTTCGATACAGGAAAGCGATGCCACGGCAGATTTTACAGTGGGGCCCGACTGGAATGAAGCGCATGCAGCTAACTCCGAAGGCAATTTGACTTTCGTTTTGTTGCCAACAGCCCACAAAAAGGAGAATAAGTCCTTCCTCGGGTCACCACCCATTTATATTCGTCGTCTTCTATACCTCACTTGTAACACCGCCTTTACAAACCGGAGGGGGCAAGCAGTATACCCTTCTAGGTTGTAGTCCTTTTCTTGAGCCTCTCCCTATGAGGCTTGAGAGAAACGAGTTGATTGTGGATTTCCTCTTCAAGTTCGCCATGAAGTGTCCAATAAAGATAACAGAAGTGACAGCATGCAAAAATCGCGCTGAAAAAAAACAATACGGCGGGCAGTATCACCCGGCACGTGAATCCGGACACAGCTACGGAAAGCAGACTCCCAATCTAAAAACGATTTCTAGCGGAACTCAGTCTATGAGCTCCACCTCCATTGTCTTCTTCAAGAGGATGATAGCCCCATTTAGGAACACTCGTGGTCCGCAGTGTAGGTTTAAAATTCAACGCACAAGTCGCAGTTGGCTCTCTGGCAGAGGACTCAGTGTAAAGCACGTTGAGCCGCACAAGAAGTGTGTACAGAATACACAGCAACGATCAAACGTAAGACGCAGACGGCAACGTTATTTGCTGTGTAAATATCATTGTTATGGTTCTATCGCAAACCATTGAGATTACGAAGTTATGGTTTTGGGCTCGTAAATTGTCCCAATACCCGATCGTCGGATGCTCCAAATTCACAGGGGGAAAGCGCTGCCTGCTGAAAACGACCTCTTCCTTGCCGTATGCCTCCCACACACTAGGGAAAGCGACAGGAGATACACAGCTCTACTCAACACAGCGGGCTTCCCTTGTCTTGTGTATGGATCGAATGTGCAAGTGAGAAAACACTGACGTTTTCGTAATGACCTCTACTATATATACGGCCCTTTGTCGCTATTTCTTCACGATATCTTGCAGTATCCAAACTAGGGTCACTGCTGCTGAGCCACGTACGCATTCTCTGGAGCAAGTCCAAGAAACTGTTTGGACTTATAGAATGCACCGTCTTCAATAGTACAGAGGCGCCTTGTTTATCAGGGGGGAGCCGATACGACAGAAACGAGCTATGATATCGCAAGCTGGTTCTCTGGGGAAGAAGTACAGTATCAGGCGCATTGTCGTTCGTAACAGACACTACATTCCACTGTTTGCTCTTGAATTCTAGTGCCCTTACAGTAGGTATCACGTTTACAACGGCTTGCTTGAGCACCCAAACCTCCTATGTGGGACGTGTCAGCTCCTGATAAAGCATTTCCTGTTAGACAAACGCTCCATCTTTCCTCACGCTCATTCGTCAGTGAAGCCTGATGCAAGTTTTTCGCAGTTCGTGTTTCTGGACTTTATACCCTAAAACAAAACGTTGGTACGAGCTCACCATGACACACACAAGGGAGTGCAACATCGCAATCATGCAAAATGGGAAATTTACCTACCAGCATAACGACCATGTGCAGAATTTGGCACGATCAATCACTGTTGGCTACCCTGAAACTTCCCCAGCAGCGACGGGTGAACGAATCCATCAGAAACACACGGCACGCATTAATAACCCACCACGGGATATTCATGGTAGCACTGAACAAAATAACCTGGTCCGTTGATCGTCCCTGTTCCGCATCGCAGGTTGTCCCCAGGACGAGATAAAAGAGGACAATGTGTGACATTGACCGCGACTGCACGAAGAGTTTTCACACCGCGACTTGCATTGGTAAGTACTCCAAGCGATTCTCGTACGGTAACAGCCTCCGACGTCGACACCACATTGCACAAAGTGGCATCGAATGATCAGGGAGATTATAGTCGTCGAAACACACTTCGTAGATGCACCGAGCGCAATTTTCAGTGATGCAGTCCTGTGATTCATCACACTCGTCCCCCATCGGTATAGCTTCCAAGTTTTTCAATTCCCATCGACAAACACTGCCTTGCAACATCCTTAATCGTGAAAAATGTCGATTGTGCTCTCCCCACGAGTGGACAACTCTCTTGCACAATTTGTTGTGCAAGGTAGGCACGTTGCACCTTGGCGATTCAAAAACTCTTGTATGATGCTTTTTCCACTCGGTTGGTGACGACTCCCTTGTCTCTCTCGTCTTCTTTGGCACTGCTTCATTTGTAGCATCAAAGCCTGGTGACCTAGAGCCGTGACAAAATATAGATCTTGAGGGCATTTGGTTTTCTCTGGCATCTCCGGACAAACTTCCACCTCTAACAATTCCAGCAGTTCACTGCTGGTTTCGCGTTGTGCCTGTCTTTTGTGTCTCGACAATAGCCGATTCTGGGCTTTCAACGCTTTCCACCGCCTCATTACTGAAGGTTTCTCGACACGTACAACCCGTCGGATCACTGTCTTTATGATATGGTGTGGCAACCGCTCGTCAGGCGGTGGACACGCCAGCTCCTCTGTACCTGAGGGAAGGTAGCATAGCGATAACCGGCCCACAGATCCTCTCGTTGGTGACGACGTTGACGGAGGCGGACTCTCTGGAGGAAACATTACGGGAGGCAAGGGTGGCTCCTCGCCCTGCAACATCATTAACGCAGGCTCAGGAGCTACCCCTGAAACGAGGCCCGAAGGCGCTTCTTTCTCACAACGTTCCGAAGGCCGTGACCGCTGCTGTGTTGTAGGCCCTGACGGTGGCTCTGATGCTCTTATCTTCTCTATATGCGGTAAATTCATGTCGCTGCCCGTTCGTAGTAGTTCCTCAAGCAGTGACATGCCCCCCATCCCGCTGTCCACGTCGATTTTCTGTGCCAACTTGTGGAAGGCTAACGTGTGCGAACCGCGCTCTGGTCGCCGTAGAGGTGGTGTATACGCGCGGTAACCAGAAACGGATGGGAGTGATAGAAGAGACGCCATTTCTTCAACTAAAGACGTCCTAGCGAATGTGTCGGAAAAGTCTTTTGTGCCATACTGTGACTGACTGCTTGCCGCACGTCTGGCCGCAGCCGCAGTCAAATTTGCAATCTTCTCATCGGCTGACTCCAGCTGATCGTGCAACGTCGCGTTCTCATCTGACACTCTGAGCACAGAACCCCAAATAGCCGACCACACGGAATTACATGATACAAACTTTCCCGACTTCACCAATCTCCAGCCGACATCCATCTTCCAGTAACTTCTCGCACCCCATTTCCAGTGAAAAAGCTCCACTCTGGAACATGTCGATGAAAAGATCCTGCCAAGGTCAAGCAGGGCATTCAACTAGCCGGCGACGTGTCGTCGAATAAATAACGACCTTCTGTTGCAAGCGAAGTAATCAAACGTATTTTTATTTCTGGTGAAACTGCATGAGGTGCCCATCGAGAGATCATATTTCATATTGGCGCGTCAAACACCCGTATGTCACCTCTGCGTGTGAGACAACGAGTGAGCACCTTGATTCATGTTTCCTACTTCACGTGCTTCCGTTTCAACGCGTCGTAGAGGCGAAGACTCTCTTCCACGTCCTCATCTCGTTTCCGCAGTTCCTCAATATGTGTCTGCTGTTCTTTCCTCAGACGGCTCTGCAGTTCAACAATTAGTCTCTCCTGAGCAGTCAACATGCCGGAAAGAGCCAGACGCATGGCACACATAAAAATGAAGTCCCATTTGCACTCAAGATGCCAACAGCACTTGCTCGTGCATTCTCGCTGCCACTGAAACTGTGTGCGGCAAATAGAACATGAACAAAGAACTCCCTTCGGAACTTAGTCTCAACACCGTTAAGCGAAATACCGACGAACCCACTTGTCTTCGATCGGTTTTGTCGCGTGTTTGAATGTCCCTTTCCAGTGCGTCAAGCTGCTCGCGCTGCTGCTGCACTAGCTGTAAGGTAACGCAAACACACCAGCACTGAAAGTTGATGCAATTAAGGTAGCTAAAAACGGCCACAAAAAAGCTGCGACGGCCACATTGATACGACAGTGGTCAGCCGCTACCGCTATCTACATTCTGCTTGTACAACCATGACGTTTCTGATCGATGGACAGGGCCTACCGAAAGGCCCTCCGGCCCTGCAGTGTCACTCATCTACCAGGCGACAGGAATTACTGCAACAACCTGGCTGCAGTGTCTCCCGTGACAGGAATGTTGGGCTTCCGTGTGCGATGTTCAAGCTGCGAAGAAGCAATGTGAATTAAATATCATCCCAGCTCACTAAATAAGAAAAACAACATCACTATGGCGGTCGATGGCCGGTGCCTTGTGCAGATGTTGAACACTTCAGCATTTCAATTACCATGACAATGAGGCATAATATGAACATTCCGTGTTTCGAAACGTCATTCCTCACATCGAAGTTGATCTTCAGCTTCTGCTCCATCAACTGGACCCTTGTTTTGTATCTGTCTAGGGTGTCTTGAAGCTGCACGCGCGATTAACAGCAGTCATAAGACACTTCTGCCAGCAGACAGCTAAAAACGTCATCTCCTCTACTCTTTCCTCTGAATCAAGGCACAACAAGTATTACAAACGTTAGCGTCTGCGACCACTACGAAGTGATGAAATAGCTAAGAGAAACCATCAGCGGTTTACATATGGCGATAGCTGGCTGAGTAGCTCTCGCCTCACGCGCCTCAACACGGAAACAAACAACGGCCACGTTCAAACAGTTCGCACTCCCTCCTTTGCACTGTTCCAACGCCCCTGACTGCTGCTAGTGTACAACAATTCCTTACATGTTGGCGCTCTTCAAGATTCTGCTCCTTTTCTTTGTTGAACATAATACCGAAGTGGTAACACAAGGAAAGAAAGAAGTCTGCCATTTGTAGAAAACTCATTTTCAAATGTGCTGCGTGCGTCCAATCGAGCACAAGACCTCCGTCGACAGCAGCCACATGCCGCTGATGAACCGCGTCGCCGACTCTTTCACCTTTGTTTCCTGTTGTCACGATAGTTTCCTCCTCCGCCGTCACATCCGTGCCAGAGCCATCGTCGCTGGCATTCGAAGTCTTTTCCCCGTCAGTCGCCTTTAGTACTTTGTTTACATAAGACTGTTCACTGAAAAAAGCACTGGCGGAAATATCTTCTCGTTCTCCTTCCTTCGCGACTTCACCCTCAATTGAAAAGTTTGCACAGTTCCATAGACTGCTGCTCCGTAGATGCTTCGAGCTCTCCGGGTACGTAAAGAAAGAGCTATCACATCGCTCTGTTAGCGATTGAGCTTCTGGGGTGGGGAAGGCATTCTGAACTATGAATCGCAGTACCAACAGGAAAGGTGTACACACTGCTTGTCACTATTCAGGGGAGTTTTCTGCGTGAAATGGTAGGCAATAAAATGCTCTTTTGTGGATAGTAACTGATGTAGGGAAAATGTGTCTTCTCGGTTATGAATTTGCTTCGACAAACAAGAGCATACTGCGTCACGAACTCACGGTAGCTTAACCGCTCGTCACACTGGCGAGACGGATACAGAGGAAGACGAAGCGAAACGAGGTTCAACGCCATCTTTATCATGATTGCGACCTATAGAGCACAATACGCCTGCGGCGACACGCAGACACTAGGCAGCCACCTGTCAATTCTTAGCTGTCGTTCCTTCTCCTGACCTATTAGCTGTCACTTCAGCACGGGACTGGTGAAAGCTTCTCTCTCTCGCTGAAAAACGACTCACTTTTGTCCCATGTGAGATGCAAGAATAATTTTTATTACACGACTTACTATACATGAAGACTTTCCGCTTTGCACGCTTGACGAGCTGTTCCATGTTGTCGCCCTCCATAACGTTGTCCAGGCGTTCGAAATACCGAGCCTGTTTGCCATGTCCCACGTATTCACTTCTGTCTCCGATTTTGTCCGTAGATTCTCTCGACCGGTTCCATGTACCCCGCTGCAACAAGACGGCTACCTCCTGGAGATCCGGCGACAACCACGCGGAGGCGTGTCCTAGCCATGGTGCGAAACCTGGCTCGCCTTCGAATGATCCCATTCCTTGTCCAAACACAGTGACAGTGTGAGATCTCATCCGAGAGTCGCTGCCGATCGCACCCGTCTCCCGCGCAATTGCACTGCGGTCTCCAGATGAAACAGACTGCGACATCGACGAGACTATCTTCATAGTTCCTGGCAAACCACCAACCTTCGGACTTCTGGCTATACTCTGATACCGCGGACTAACGACACGATTCATTAGCGGCGACGCTTCGTCGCAACTACTTAAAGTGCTGCTGCGGCTACGATGTTGAGCTGGTGCGTTTTCCACATCCAGTTCAGCATCTTCCCCGACGCCACTCTGAGCTTCTTGTTCCTCCGCTGCCGTGCAGGCCGCACTTTGAGCGACTTGTCGAAAGATCATTCCCGCACTAAACGTGAAGTCGGCAGAGAAGGACAGTTCTCTATGAAGTCGCTCCAGATGCACTCGCGAGCCCTGACCGCGGATTGGTGATGAGACTGCAACCATGAGCCCCTGGGGAGTCGACGACCGAGACCGTCGAGAGCTAAGAGCCGGAGACCCAGGCGACCGCGTGCCTGAGGGCGTCACGACGTTGGCAGGTCGCGGTGTAAAGGTTTTAGGAGACGGCACAGCTTCATCCCGCACTAAAACAATGGGAAGACCACACTGTGCTATATCTCCAACTGAAGAAGAAGCACATGGCTGGCTGTCTGCTTTCGTTACATTTCCATTTTGGGGCAAGTCGTTAGAGCAGGGAAGGCGAGAAGGACTTTCTGACCGGCCCTCTTGAAGCTGATGTCGACCACTCACGGAGGGAGCACTGGATGAATCTGTGAACGTGGGGAGGCACGTGTGGTGTGGAAGGACCTCCTTGAGAAGAACCTAAAACGGTCGAAGATACAAGGGCAGGTGGCACAGCGCAGGTGGCACCTCAACACGTCTCCTGTCTGCTTTGGCGGCTACTGAATGATATTTTTATGTATGTACTCGTTCACCAGTATCTGTTCCACCATTCGATGCCGTATAAGCGAAACAACACAACCGCACTTCCTCTGCCGACGCAGGTATGACCGGCTGACAAAGAGGCACCTGTTCCGGCGTCAGTTTTCTTTGTCTGTCTTGCCAACTCCGAGTCGTCCAACTTACATCCGGCAACTCTCCCATACCACGAGCGTCCGATTTCCCGACAGTCGTACCTCTTTGACTTGACTGACATTCCAGGAAAGCTGCCGTGGAAGTTTCTTCTGCAAGGCATCCAAAATGGAGGGCGAACAACCTGAAAGAAGAGCATCACGCAAAAATGGATGTTGTAAAAGCGGAAGTCAGCGCACACGCGGGATAACGCTCTCCTCCTTTCACCCACTTCTACAATATAAATAAAGCAAGGGCAACTCACAGGTAAAACGATTGCTCATCAATAAGGCAGAAGCTGCAAAGTGATTCAACACCATGAAGACGTATCCTTGGAAGGCGGGCATCCCTACCTGACAGTTTCTCGAAGTCCCCCAATCGGATTCTTCCATCTTCGCCCTGAGGCACAGACCACGGAGACAAAAAATTGCCAGTACGTCCGGTTGAAGTCAAAAGTAAGTATGGATTGCACTCCGTGTCACGATCGAGTTTACGGGGTGGCACATGAAAGTATGATCTTGTGTTGCAACTTGCACAGCTGCCGGCCTTGATATAGCGCATTCATAAACTTTGATTCGCCCCAATTCGTGGTATGTCAAAAAACACAGCAAAGCTGACGTATCTTCGCACGCACCGTCATCATTTCTACGCATATAGAATGTCAGGCATTCTGCCGTGGCATAGGCCTACACAGAGCAGCAAGCACTGCCGAGCTTAATAGAGCATTCTCGTAACGCCTTCACACGCCGCTGAAAGTGGCGTAAGTGGAGAAAAACGAGGTGTCGAAATCTGCAGAACCTACCACAATGCCATCGACCAACTTTGATAGCTCTTCCTGGACACTTCCGTCGATGGACGCCTCGTGCTCTGCGAGGGGCGGCGCTTCCTCTAGCTCCCCAAACGCCGCATCTTCTGCCCCCAACACGTCGTCTGAGTCCGAGGCGCATCTGCAGCCATCTGGTGCAACCGTCCCACGTGAAAGCATCCTGCTATGTCCTTCCTCACTTGCACCCAACGGCGGAGGCGCCATGATGGGCAAGTTTCACAACTCGTCGGCGGGATTGTTATCGTGTAGGTAAGGCAGCAGACACAGAGCTCGACATCCAAGAATCCGATCCGTTATACCTTTACAGGAGATTTCGAACCTCTTTTCTGTCATCAAAAGAGCCACTGAATATGCCCGCAAAACGAAAAGCCACACACTGCTGTTTCGATTGTGGAATCGATACACCAGCGCCGCAAGCACGGCCTCCTTAGCCACAACGAAAAACGGATCTTCCAACAAGCACAACAATGAGCCAAGAGTGCATCTTCGGAGACGAACACGAAAGAGATTATGCGTGTGACAAGACCGTGAGAAGAAACACCACATGCTTCGGACGGCTGGGTCGCGTCTTGACACTCGTCTCGTGGAGCGAACTAGACCTTAAAACAGAACAGAAACCACACAGGCGGAGTGGTTCCCCTAATGGAAGGAAGAACACCATGGTAGCATTGTACGCTGCATAGGAAACGGCAGAATGCAACGAAGAACAAGGAAAAATTCGGGGCAGGCTTTTTGCAGTCGTGCCCTGTGTCTTCCTTATGTTACTTGTGCGTCACGACACGGTGCATCGATTGCTGGCGGCAGTGTCCGAGCCGCAAGGGTGCTTGGCAGTTGCGAAAATGCAATGTTGAAAAAGCAGCTCGCGTTGTAAGTAGATGAAAATAACTCATTTTGATTCAGGAAGAGGTCCGCAGAAGACGGACTGCGTGGCTGGCGCAAGACGCAGAATACAAGTCTTCGTCTCAAATAGTCTCATTCACTCGAGCTCCCGGGCAGCGTGTGTCGCGGAGCACTAGCGAGGTGGTGTTGATACCGGGGGTTCTGAACTAAGACACTTGGAGGTGTGACAGAGCAAGAAATGGACGGACTCTAAACTCATGCAGCTTGAGGAGCGAGATGCTTTTGGAAAGCAAAAGCAATAAGGAGGGTGCTTGAGTTTGCGGGTCCACCGGGTACCACTTTCAGTATGAGTAAGAACGCTCTTCGCCTTAGCAGTTGGTGCTGGTAGGTGCGATATTTCCAGAACATCAGAATGATTCGGTGATGCTATATATGGAGCCCACAAAACACCGATAAGGGCTGCGTATCACCTCGTGAAACCCTGCCACCTACTGCCAGCATTTCCAGTTTCGTATTGTTCACTGGCTCGAAAGTGGTTGCTCACGAAAAAAATGTAATGATACTTCATTCTGTCTCAAGGCCAGAAACTCGAGGTATCCCGTCCTCGTTCTTCTGTTCGAGGATGCAAATGTGAGCACTAGACGATTGGAAACACGAAGTCCCCATTTTTCTACATGGACGTGTCCACCTACCTCCCAAGGACCGCGCGAACACGCAGGGCGACCGACAGTGACCTGTGTATTGGGATACCAATTCGGCGAACTGCCCCAACTACGACCCCATGAGAAAGTGCCAATCAGTCGAAACACACGCTTTTGCAGCGTTTCTTTCCGGAGGTGTACCTGCCTCGTTCCTTAGGGAACATGCCGTCAGGGGCTAGCAGCTGCCGGTGGCAGTTGCACGGGATCCGTCAACGTCCCGTATACAATGGAGACAGGGTGTAAGAACTGTCTAACACGATATATCAAACAAGAAATGGGAACCGCATAGAAGTTAGTGGCGATCGAAAGGCTCAACTCATGACCTTTGCGAGCTGCTGAAGCGCCGCCGAAATTTAGAGGCCAGTGCACATAATCCGAAGAGTCATCGATATACCCGCCGACCGAACGGAAATTTTGTATCAGAAGGGTGCTCAAATAATTATGCGTGGCAGCTTTAACCAATGCCGTGCATTTACATCTGAGCCAAACGCAGAGAATATCAGGGTTCTGCGATATGAGCTGTATCACCAGTGACGCCTGTCCCCGCAGCGATCGCTCTCTATGGCAAACCGCGGGACATGTCCGGTGAGTCGTGTGAAAACGCCACACTTTCAGGGAATGCAATAAAAATGTTACGAAAACGAGAAAGTCATATTGGCAGTCGGCTTCGGCTGGATCGTCCCCTGTTGATGTAGTTGATGGTGTACATGGAAAACCTGTACTATTTTACTGTCATTTCGTAGGAGGTTTAATATTATGTACCAAATGATATAAATTCTTGATTTCGTTTTGTCCTTTATATAAATATAGTAACGCTTGCCAAATTTCTTGTATCTACTTAGTTCACTGCGTTGTTTACAAGACGAACCCCTATGCACATCTTTATTTGATTATCCCGCACATGATCTGACCTCATTTCAGAGCAAAAAGCAAGAACTGATCGGTCATCTTGCCGGACACGGTGTAAGATGGATAGCATCTATATATTATGCAGTGTCATACGATATAAACTCTATAATTTAGCATTCATCTACAGCTACGGTAACTGTTGTGTTTAAATAGCGGTTAACCTTTCCTTTTCCTTATGTACCAAGGGCATAGCTCTCATCGGCGGCTGCAAGGCCAGCTGCTTTGAATTTTCGCCCTCGGAGTTGTTTCGGAGAGCAGCTGGGCACCTGCACCGACTACACATCCACCAAGCGATGAGCCATCGGACACAACAACGGCATTGTCGGCAGGTTCTTGTACATGCCTGTACCTGAGGTTAAGTTTCGCTCACCGCCGGTACCTTTTACTGACTTTAACCCAGTACGCAGCACATCTCTTCCGTGCGGTGAAGTGTCAAATTGGTTCACCCTCACACAGGCGGGGAGAGATATGTTATCCATGGGCAATGTCCTGCTAGAATCGACCACGCCTAACAGCATCGGTTTTGCAACAACACAGGTGGGTTTGCCAATCTAGACGCCAGCAAAGAGGATGTGCGCGCACTGCTTAGGCGTGTAATACCAATCAGACAACAACTGAAGCTAGCCCTCCTGTTGCACAGTATACAAATGGAAATCCTAGGTTTAGATTAACAGCCGTTTGCTGGGGAGCAAGGAAGCATTTCTACCGAGACCGAGCATACTCTTGACCGACAGATCTCAGGTGCAGCTCTTTCTCTACACCATCACCCACTTGTTGCATCATTAGACCACTGTTAACAGTTCGGTTGACAAGTCATCTTCATCGGCACCCTGAAACTCAGTGGCAAGTGAGAGACACGCGTGCTCGGGCAAGAGAACACCCGTTCGCACAAAAAACATTCGCCGTTGTCTCGTTGCGGAAGTACGCTCTAATCAAATCATCGACATGCACGCACAAGAAACAGCGATGAGACGAACCTAAGACACACGCTTTTCTTTGTAGTAAAAAACTAATTCCTGACCAATGAGTTACTTTACCACATTGTTTTGTGGTACCCAAGATCGTTGACCCACACCGAGACATGTAATGCAGCCCACAAGCGTCGATATCCTGTATGCTCGAGCACGAGCTGCTGGACAGTAGGTTCTTTGCATTCTAAAGCTAAACAAGAAGGCCACCCTAACCTTCAAGTTACGTCAACTGTGTAGTTTTCCCTTAAAAAATCCGGAAGTGTCTCGACATCTATAATGTGTATTTTCAAGTTTTATGGCCGTGTATCTGTACAGTCCTTGTCGAGAGACGGCGCTCCATCAGTATCTTACCACCCATCTACTGAAGCGTGGTGCAGCCATGTAGGAAAACAACGCTCACCGCCTCCGCCTAGCCTGACTATGTTTCGAATCGATCGTTTGAAATCACAGTTTCTAAGGGTCGATATCGTGTGGTCACAACAACTACGGAGAAGTCAACTGTATCTAAACTTCAGTTCACTACGCACATGACGATCAAGGCACTGTTGGAAAAAACTCTTTGGTATGTGTGTTCCTATGCGTACCCAGTCATGACAAGTTACCGTGACTTCAACAAGCTGTGAAGACTAGCAATCTGAAAAAGCTGTTAGTTTACAGTTTTCCAGTGTTAGTACACGTTCGAGTCATTCACAACAAAATATCGAACCACTGATGGAGCGATTGTCGAGTTACGCAATGCCAGCACCACTCCCCACGATTTCCTCAACCCTCGGGGCGGCAGCAAAATTGCTTGTCTCGTGGTACTGTCCTGGTTAACTGCCAGCCTACCTCCTTGACAGAATCCATCCCGCTCGTAGTACTCAGGTCGCCTATCCTAACGTATAGCTGAGTCTTGATGTAGCATCGCTCAAAGGACCGGTAAGTTGCTACGCAAGCATCAAACAATATGCCGTAGGCTCTTGTCTGGCCTTTGGAAATGACCCACAATTTGCAGGCATAATTAGACCTCAGTTTCTCGATTAAAGAAAACAGGCTACCGGAGTGTAGGCTCCTGTCGGGTCGATTCTACCGTAGTTTGCAAACATAACTAGGCCCCAAGTGTCTCCGTTACGCAGTGCAGGCTGACATGAATATATAGTCTCTTTCTGCCGCCAGGATATCAGCAGTACGGATGACACCAGAGCGACACCAAAGCGAGACGGGTATGACTTCAGCAAGAACTACACCGTACTAGTGTTGAGACGACATGTTGCTCAGGATTGTCGAGGTCCCACAAGACGTGGCAGTACCACCCACACATATACGGGACTCTCTCAAGCAAAGAGCTGTCTAGGTCGCAACAAGCGCGTACCTGTGTTGTCGTTCAGCAGCCGTCTCATGCGCTGTTACAGCTAGCAGGGCACGACCATTCGATGCTGCGCCGCCAGTCTCGTACGAAAGGAAACCCCGTCGCCGTGGGACTGTGTATTTGACAACTGAAACCCAAAGTATACATTCTCTTTAGGTTCACCTTTCGACACAAACCTGTCTGGTGACCATAAATATTGGCGGCGTCATCTGTTCACGTAAGTTCACGAGCATCGGCTCTTTTGTCATATTCCCATCAGTCTTGAGCATGAATGACGTGTGTTGCTCTGATATGCTAGGGAAGGCCACCTACCGCGCCGAGCAAAAGCAGGTGGCAAAGCTTCGCGCCGAAGCCATCTGTTAACACTATCAGGATGTCGGAGCAACAGCATAACACGTCACGCCACGCGTCGACGATGCTTCCGTCGGCGTGACACATACCGCTGCCACGCCTCCCGATTGGGAGAATTTGGGGAGTTGCCAACTGGTTACACTGGTGATTTAACGCTCATTGTCTGGCAGGAACTTCGCGTTTCTGAAACCGATTACAGACCACCCACGGGAGAGTCATCGCACGACATATGCATGCCAGTGTCTACTGCATACACCTGTAGTGTGAAATCTTCCTCGAAACTCTGCGAAGAACAATGTCCCTCACCAGCTCGCACAGGCAACACAGGAATACATACCCTCCGCACAAGTCAGCGCCACACGCCACACCTGTCAGCTTCCGCGGTTCACCGTGAATACCCACGAACCGGGGTTACACATTGCTTCACGTCTTTCCCCAACAGATGCTTGACGATAAAATTTCTCCTAATGTCCTTCGCTGCCGACATCTCCTCCAAACTTTGAGGCATTCTCATTTGGCTTGTTGTTAAAGAAGCTCAGGTGCTTGAACTTGATCATCCCGTACATGTTGGCAAAAACCGGGATTCCAATGATGCCCAAAGGAACCCATGGCGGCACAAATTGCCTGACTTCGTGAAGTACGAAACGCAAACCAGTTGGTCCTGCCATCGTTACAGGCAGAAAAGGAGGTAATCAGAAAAACGCAGAACGACCACCGACGATCACAGCTCTGTGACCGGTACTGTCCAGAAGGGACTGGGCAATTTCATACGACAGATGCACACAAACGAGGCAGTTTACTCGAACCCGTGCTTCGTGCACTTATGGAAAGTTGTCGAACATTACTATGGAATAGCGAACACCGTCCCAAACAGAGTTTGCTCCAGATTTTCTGGCAGCGGCTGGTCGGGAAAACAGTCACCGCATGCCTGCATTTTTCGGCTATAAGCCGCAACCATTCCAAGCCGCATTGTCGGTAGTCACCATTTCACGCTTACAGACTTGCCTGGGTCACCAAGCGCTCTGTTTACTTCTGCCACTCCTTTGTGTGAACTCTTTCCTTCCACTGTGCTCCCCTAAGTGCTTTGATGTCTTCGATACCCGAGAAGAAGCCAATGTCTGTGTTTTTTTCCAATTGGAACATCCAGGTGACTCGCTCTGCTGTTGC
>AVCM01036337.1:0-17625 GCA_000447165.1 Hammondia hammondi
TCATCTCTGAAACAGGATTATTTATAAGTTCTTCTTGAAAACACGCTGCGCTCTGTACCCACCTTGTTGACATAATCTCCACAGGTCCGGATCATCTTCAGTAACACCCCACTCTGACGGGTCCGACTCAGTCGAGCATCCGTACTGTGAGAAACGAACACAGTGATCGATACTGTAGTGGCCAATGTGGGGAACGTCTCAGTGTTATTTTGTGCACATAGGGCGATTCCCCGCTAACCAACGACCCATCTGAACTAGAGTGGTCCTCGGCGTTGCCGGAGAGTCAGAGTACGACCGTAGCATTATTCGACGAAAGCTGAGAAATCTGAATTCGTTTCACTGCACCTGGGTGGCCGCTGTATTTGTGGAATAGATGGTCATTCTCCTCTCGTACCTCAAGCTTAGATTCTTTCACCCAAGGATGCTCTGGGGGCCAAGAAGGAATGAATAAGAATTTGCCCGCAAGCACATTCGCGACCTGCAATGACGAAAGCAAGTTTTTGTAAGAACAGTTTTGGGTGTTACGCTGTGCAAAGAATCCGTGAACTCGTATGAATAGTTGCCACAAAGAGACGTGACTGGCAAAGGGAACAGTGTCAATGAACAGACCTTTCCATCTTTCCAGACTGAACGTATCCACCAGAGTCTTTCGCCAGTTGACTTGTTCTGACTCCGTTTCTCTAGAAAGCCACATCGATGATGCTGATTGTGGTGCTACAACCAGCGTGTGTTCACACACTGAACTCACCTCTTTCAAAGTGCCGTCGGACTCTAGCGAAAGACGAATGTCAAATTCAGCTGCCCACACAGTCCACAATGATGTTCTGCCATTCTCATCGACCGAGCATACAATTATCTCACCACTAAACAAGATACCTGGCAATAATGATCTTTCCACGGCATCATTTCAGTACGGAGAACTTGAGGCGGAATCTTCAGTGACAGTGATAGGGGTTCACTTCGGCACTTCGGAGTTTGTTCTGCTCCTCTGAGCACACCGTTTTTTTAGATCGCGCTTACGGTCGAAAATTTCTGGTGTAGTGTAGTTCAGTGTGTAAACTCTGTCGGTGATGCCCAAGCGCTCGTGCTTCTCTCTTTCGCAGTCTCGTTCCAATGGAACGGTGCCTTCTATTTTCCCGGCTTCACATTGGTCATAGAGGGTTTCAGTCACCAGCTCCAAGGCGCGGGGCGGGGCTTCACGAAAAATTTCACACGCGGAAGAAGGCGTGAAGGGTGAAGTCGGCCCACGAAGACTTTCAAGCGCATCGATTCCATCTAGCTCTTGCCTAAGGAGATTTACGCTGGTGTTCGTGTGGGGGCCTCGTGAGAGCAGACCCTCACCGTTGGTCCAGAGTGGTCCACAAGGGACACTCGGAGAGTATCTGGATCCCACCCCTGTTCAGCGTCGAGCGAAGGTCAAGACATAACGCCGGGACGACTGTTAAGGGTGCACGGGTACTTACGTCGGAACAGCCATTTCAGTTGGTCGACAGTTTGTTGTCTCACTGCGATGCTGTAGTCGAGTGAAACGACGGGTGCAACCGTGCACTGTGTTCGCAATGAAGAGATACCAACTATATTGCTGCCGTATGGTTCTGCGGCGTCTGATTTGAGTAGTGGCAAAGCAGACGGTTTGTGGTACGCACGGAAAGAACATTTCAGAGTGTGGAGAGAGTCGGGCGGAACGGAAAACGCTCCCTGTGCTACAAAGCGTACGAGAATTGTTCCTGTAGGTGCTAGATGAGGCCGGTGTTGTGCCGGCAATATCCGCAAAACGTACTCCACCATCGCAGCTTTACTTCGACCGAAAAACTCCACTCCTTCCCATCGCCGATGCGCAGCATGCTGTACCATGGCAGTTCCGTTCTGGGGCAAGACTTGGTCACCCACAATGAACGCGAAAACACAAGCTCTGCACAATGCATCAATCACAGCAAATGCGTCAATCGAACACTAACGACAAGGAACCGCTTCGTCCGGTGAAGTTTGCTGGCGTCCCCTGCCTTACGTGAGAAAACGGTGACGTCAAATACCGCGTTGCGAGTATCAAGCCAGGGTCTCAGAAACCGGGACGGCGTGCAAAACGTTGTTCGCCCGGAGGGCTGACCACCTCTCTCAGAGTTGACGACTTGTACACCGGTCGATGACACCTGGTCTGTCGCTTACCAAACCAATTGCAACGGAAGTTGCCCCTCTTCATGTTGTTGACATGCGTGAAAGCCAGCACTTCACTACACCAGCAGCAGCGGCCGTGGGCCCATGACAGGGGCTTGCCGTGAGGGTGGACCGCCAGTTTCCCATCTTCAGAGCATTTGTCTGTCGTGTCTTCGTAACAAAACTTCTCCGGCTGTCGCCCAGCCTCCCACCGGGAATATTCATATATCTCTTCCCGATAATCGAACGGTACCTCCTGCGTCCAAGACAGAACAACACAAAGCGCGAATTACCATCTTGCTTTTGAGTCAGTAGAAGGTGACTGGGCGTTAACATTCACCGTCTTCAGAATGCAGCATGCTGGTGTACATCTGTTCCGCGTAAGCATGCGAGTTTTTCGGAGTTCGCACTTTTGCATGACCCGAAGTCGAATTTGCTACCGTTCAGATCTTGAAGATCTTTTTTTGCCGGATCCAAGTTCTACTGCGATTTTTAATACAAGAATGCTAAGTGCATTAGGTGTAGTGGTATCCTCAGTCCAGACCTCATATGGCCCCTGGGCGCCACTGGAGGGGAATCTACGAAGCCGAGCAGGGGCTCACACACGATATTAACGTTATTCCGCATCGGTTGTATTCTTAGCGTAACATGCGGATGACTGCTACCATTCGCATTAACAGCGAGAGAAAAAACCACAACCTTTCTGGGCAACTTGTGCTCGCTGCTCTTACCTTGATGTACTCTAGAGGCAGCGATATTGTTACGGGAGTCTTCGTAATGGTCACGACGAATCCGACATTTCCCACGTCGGCGTATGTCTTGTCCCGGGAATCAATGGTGTTTTGCATGACATTAAACGAAAATTTCTGTGGAACCAACATGCAAGAACAAGGAATAGTTCTGCGTCATGCAGGGGACAACGTGTGCACGTACCAGAGAACGGACACGTAATCCGACTGGCTTCTTCGCAAAATAACATGGGCCTCTCTGTGCCAAACAGGGATTGCGACTCTGGATGCACGCCGCCTTACCTCTTTATTAGATATTCTCAGAGTGCCTAGAATCGTATCTTTGCACTGCATTCGCCTAGGATCATCCTTTCCATATGCGCCGTTGACTGTGCAGATCTGCTGCCGTGACACGGCTTGAGGAATGTCGGCGTCCACGCCACTGTGACAGATGATGGCGATGAGAAAAACTGCCACAGCCGCGGCTCTCCGTCGGGGCAGTGGTGGATCCATACGGCCGGTTACAGGCGAATCACTGACGCATCGTTCCACAAGTTAGCACTAGTCGTAAGGAGCTATTTGTGCGGGACGCTCGATAGCCGTGAAGAGCTGTAGTGCGGCTTCGAGTATTTGACAGAGACTTGCGTAAGAATCTGAGTCACCAAATGATGTCTGAACGGTGCTGTTCAAGGAGTGAGTATATGCGGATACAGGCTTACTTGTTGCCGACTGAGGCCAGAACATTCACCTGTGCGTGTCCCATATTACAACATTATGTGTGCCGCAGAGGTGAAGTTCGTTTCCGGAAATGAGTGGATATACGACGTCTTACGCATTGAGTACGCCTTTAGGAAGAAGTAACCAGCAAGTTGACGGATTAATATAACGACACTATTTCTGAAGATATTCTGTAGACGGTGTTTCCCGAGTCTTTGCAGACAGACTTTGTCAAGCCGCTAACGGTTGAGTTGGGTGCACCAGCTCGCAGGTCGTTGCTTAAGTAAGACTCAACTAGGACATGTCTGTCTCTGGACCCTTTTACGAAGGAAAAAATGCGCAAAAGTAATGATTTTCCTATGCTTATGCACGGGATCGTAACCCACGCCAGCCTTTTTTTTGTTTGCGTCGAGCCTGTTTGTAGTTATGCATGGCGCAGCTCTACTTTTGCCTGCCTTCGCACTGGTGTGCGAAGTGCCACCGCTGAACGCATCCGCTTCTCACTACTGTCAACGTCTCCACAGCCAGTAAACAACTCCTCAGTTTGTTCTCGGGAAATTAGGCATCGAATTACAGGACACACGATAGTGGACTCAATCTCAAACTGTTTCCGAGAACCTCAAGAGCACTCTGGGCACCGTCCGCATGTCGATTTCGCCTAAATCGGAACGACCTGCTTTTCCTGAGCATAAACGCATGGACGATAGACTCCTAACAGCTCGTTTGGAAGACTATTTGCAGTAAGGGAGGTCAACGGGTGAAAAGAACTCATTCTGTAGAGTTGCTAGGTGAGAAAAGTTGACGCACCTCTCACAAGCGCTCACCCGCTACCTCGCGCTGTTCGTTCCTTGAACCCGCAATGGCAGTGTCTCTCGTAGCAGACAAACATCGACAGGGTGGCTCACCATGGCATGCCGTTGACGCTAGATGCAGCTGGCACGGTTGTGCCGATTCAAATTTACTAGGCTGTGGATCTCATCTTTTTCCAACATTCATGGTAACATTCATCCGAGGTGCCTCCATCGAAGCCGACAGCTACATTTTTGCGAAGAAAAGTGTGTTTTTCCCCTCCTGCGGTTCAATCCGAGCGGACGAGGCGGACGGGGAGCTTTCGCGGCAGGTTGTCAACGAGACTCAGCCACTGAAGGCTACTCAGTTTGCGTTGATCGCCTGCTTTGTCTATTCATTGGCACTTTTCGCGGAGACAGCATTCTCATTCTCTTATGTGTGGTACTGCACCTTTACGCGTCTCTTAACGTACGCGTACTGTCACGATAGTTTATCCCCTCATTAAGACCATCCCGATTCTGGCGCCTTTGCTCCTTCGGAACCTCGTTATGTCATGCATGTTAATTCATCTGTGTCTTAGTTGACAGTGGCAGTGGTTGTTTCACCACGTCGCTGGCGCAGTGTGAGACTGAAGGGTCAACAAAGCTGACGTCTGTAGCATCCATCAACATGAGAATCCAGAACCAGTTACCCCCCCCGACGCACCAAAGCGGCTCCTTGACTTGGTGGCAATGGCCCCTCCGTCTTCTAGATGCTGTTCTTAGTGGATATGGTTTGCCTCTGGCGCTTCGGTCGAGAAAAGGAAATAGCTTGATCGAACAAGTGAGCTTCTTCACGTGTGAAGTTGCCCGCGTGAAGCGTGAGGGCAACCTAACAGCTTGCAGCTTGCGCTACTCAGTTGCTTTGCCGTCCAAGGAATGACGCATTCGCCTGAGAATGGTTTTGTGAGAGGTGTAAACTACACCATTAGTCTGTGGCTCGTGATGCTTGATTCTCGCTGTGTCACACGCCCACTGCGTTGGATCTTCCGTGTACTTCAACGGGCATTGCCATTTGCGTGGGCGCTGTGTTCCCGCAGGTGCTGGTGACTATCCTGTGCGCGGTGCTAGTTTCCTTGCTGCTGAGAAAACTGATAACTGACTACAGAGTCGATTTGATGTGGCAGCAATTCCTGGAGAATCTTACGGAGGCGCTCGCGGTAAGCCAAGCTACGAGCAGATCACCAGAGTCAGACACTATTTGAAAGACCGAAATCACTCAAAACGCTGCACCAGACCTCAGCGGAGGATTTAAATAACAAAATCGGAGCGTCCTACGATATGCGAGATACTGTGCCACTCATACACCGAAAGACAGTCGTCGATTTGGGATGAGTCGCTCCTCTTGGCGTTTCTCTTCTGTGCCCTCAGGTAAACGAGCTGGACATCTCTCACATTCAGCGCATGATTCGTTCAGAGCTATCTTCCCCCCAACTTAGTGGCAAGCTCCGCTCTCGTCATGCGTATGAGCTCTTTCAAACACTGCGGCTGCGGCAAGACATGATCCTGACTCAGGTAGGGTGTGCTGTACAAGTCGTCGCGTGGCTGGCGTTTCAGTTGTCAAGAGCAAAGTGAGCATTCCCTGTCTTAATCACAGTCCGGCAACACTTTTGGGAGGAACCCGGGGAGCTGTCTCTCACCAAGGCTTTCACCCTGCAGACCACGCTCGACGAGCTGCAAAACTTTCAGCTTTCGTCGTGGTGTGGGCTTTTCAGGACCTCAGTGCGGTTGCGTCGGAGGTCGCCGCACTCGGCGTGCCAGTAGATCTTGCACTTCTACGAGCTGAGACAAAAAGGTGAGGCTGGACTGAAGGTGAAATGTATTTGTTTTACGTAACAACGTAGAAGACCAACCTGCATTACCTTTAAACTTTTCACTGGTTGCGTTTTAATGTGAGGATATGATGCAGCTCTTTACCCTGTCCCTCACCGGTGTGAGGCGCACTATTTCATTTGCCGAAGCAGTACTGTGCTTCTCTTGTCGCAGGCCTCAAACAACGACGGACACTGCGAGAAGAGCATTAAAGATTTCTGACTGGGTCCGAATGGGTCCACCGGTCAGGACGCTGTTGCTGCACATCGCGAGCATCTGCCGCCTTTTTATGCACACAATGCAAGAAGCTTCAGATATTATTTTCAACGACCCTGCGTCGAGCCTCGTGGCGCTTTGTATTTAATTCATCCCCCGCATCATGATGGCGGTACTCTGTACACGCTAATGATACTTTCATCCATTTTTGGTTTCATTGAATTTTGTCAAAGGGTAATGCAGTAAGTGCTTGCCATCTGTGTTCAAAAAGCGTCCACTCAGTCAGGTACAGCCTCCTTGACACCCGCGATGCGTGCGTGTGAGTAATTATCATTGGATGAAGCTAGTGATCGTGGGTGCGCTTATCTCGCCAAAAAGGCAGCAAACTGTTTTCTACCGAAGTCATGCAATGCGCATGTGATGCCTTCCTGATCGATTACAGAGTTGTGAGCTATTTTTTGATTGGAGTGAGTGACTCGAGTGGAACAGGGTCGTAATAATGCTTTAAATTTGTTTCTTTGTGAGCAATGTGGCATTCACAGTAGCAATGTAGCTTCAGTTGAAATCAACAAAAAACTCGAGATCACCATTCAAGAAATCTGACGAACCGGATCAAGTCCGGGAGGCGTTTCCTTTCCACAGTTCTGGAGAATCACCCATAAACTGCTCCAGTACATGCACACCGTGGGCACGCGAAGCGTGACCGTCCGCATTTGGTGGTGTTCAGCACAGTGCAGCGCTCTCTGTCACACACGATTGGAAGACGATCCAACTGATTGCGAATGCATCAGACTGTGGCTCGTGCGCACGCGGGAGTCGGGTGGATATACACTTCACTACCAGCGTTCTCAAGTGAGCAGCTGGCTTGTTAACTCGGTTCCACCTGCGTCAATACTAAATAAACAGCTTATTGTCTATCGAATGGACAGCCGTTGAAGCTGCCTGGTTAGCATTACGTCTTCTTGTACGTTCATCTTCCCCAATGGCAGACAAGAGGAATCCTCGTCGCCTGGCATGTTTGCCTGGTAGGGGCCGGCGGAACCGACGTGCTGAGGTATCTAGGGTGGACCACTTTGGGCTTCGCTGGCTTCTCGATTTCGCAGTTACAAGTCCTTTCTTTCGAGGAGTGCGGCTTGACGCCGATGCGGTGGCAGCCCTTGCTACCGTTTGCCAGCACCAACTTAAAGACGCTCTCGGCTCACCGTCAACGATACCGTCACGGAAAGTGACTTTCCCGGTCCCAGTTGACGACTTGCAGCCGAACGTTGAACTTCACCATAGACTCGCTCGAGTAGTTGCAAGATTTTACACTGGCGTCACCGTCGGTCCCGCACGTTCCCTTAAGAAAGACATCTTAGTGTATCTGAAATGCAGGCAAGTGTTTTGCCATATTGATTGTTGGAACAGACTTCTTGACCCTCAGATTGACAGGGGATCTGCTGATGCGATTCGACTGATTCTGAATGACCAATCTATTCCGTATATGGAGTTTCACGTCGGGCGGTCCATCACGTCCGACACATTCAAGGATGAGTTCGTTGCCGCGAGGCTCCCAGACAGCCTTCCGTACTATTCAGACGGAACATGTGAAATGACTGGAGCAGGAACAGTTCTACGCTACGTGTCAGCAAAGACGGGTTTAATGGGAAGGTCACCGGAAGAAAGAATGAAAATCGATTCCATCATTGAATACGGCTTCACTGTTCTTCAGTCAATGTGGAGGGCAGAGTGTCAGTGCGGTGAAACACAGAAAATAGGCCAAGATCGAGCCAAAGCGAAGTTTGTCAAAGAAAAACTTCTTCCAGTTCTTCGAACTCTTGATGCTCTGCTGCCGGCGAACGGCCTAACTGCGACGTCGGCAGCAACAGACTACCAGCAGGGGGAACTGAGTGAGTTTGAGCCCAGGCGGCTACAACCAACATGGGTACAAGACATCGTAAGTACTACAGGTCATTGAACAAGGACGCGGAAACGTGATAAGTCCTTCTTTCAGTTCTCTGTCGCCGATATTGTCATCTACTCGTGTGCTTCTTCTGTTGTCAGGTACTTGCCGTTGAATGTTATTTCACGAACCCCGCAACTCATGGATCTTTTCAGAGAGTTCGGACAGAGCATCCTGCTGCCTTTTGTTAACGTTGTCAGGCATTCGGAAGCTGTCGAAGGCTACAGGCCCAACATCAAGGCCTTCTCAGAATCACCTCATCGTTACTGAAAGTGTGGACTGTCGGTGGACGAGTGCCACCAACGAAACCGAAAGTGTTGTTTACTGTGTGAAAACTAGGGTCACTTTGAAAGGCGGCATTACTTCAATTCTCTTTCTGTACCAAAACTCTAAGCTTTGCGGGAAAACCGGTCCGGGCTTCCGCAGACACCCGACAGGATATGTGAAGCAGTGCCAACTTCACTGTGGCCACCGAAAGAAACGTCTACAGTTCGATTATTCGTCGAACGCAACTAAACCGTTTCTTTAGAAAACTCTGCAAAACATCCATTTTGCGGCCTCCACATCACCAGGCAGTGCACCCAGTATCACAAACCTCCTGCGTCCGCCAAGAGCTGCCACGAGTGGGCTTACTCGATTACACCGGTCTGCCGCGAATGCCATAGCGTTGTGTGACAAATGATCTATCTGCCAGTAGAAGCCAGAAATTCACATGGATAGCACTATAGCTGAAATTCAAGAAGCAAGAAGAGTTTGACTACCAGGGTTGATAAGCGAAAGGGTGATCAAGTTTTGTGTTACACGGGCGATCGCTCGTGGTGGCCGAGTGGCAGCGCCCTATCAAGGTCACTGCGTTCGCTTGTGGTTGCTAAGGAAAGATTGTTTGTTTTGAGAGACGCTTCGTGAAACTCGAGTCGCCGAAAAAAACGAAAGCCGTGTCATGCGATATAAACGGAAGGTTACAGGCCAGCGCCTGGAAACATGTCGATCCTCTGGCACTTTCACTATCGTGCTGCAGTGGATCATGGGTCGCTCTGTAGCGCCCGGTGAACCATGAGTGGTACACCTATATTGAGTAGTCTGTCCCGTGTTGCAAATCGATAGCAGGTCTGAGTGCCAAAATCGCTTATTCAGGAAATGATTGACGGTGAGCGAACTGGGTTGATCCTCAGCGCATTTTTCAAGCGTTCTTCCTCCACGTTTTTTGGGGCCGGAGGGACAAGTCGAGCGATTCCTAGGTCTGCAGCGAGAGGAGACTGCGAAGCGCGACAGCGTGTACCCCTTCATAGTGACACGGCAGTGGCTACAAGTGATTTTCTCCAGAGGTTGTACTTCCGAAAGAAGGGGTCAACCGCGAGAACCCAGAGTCTAAAGTGCAACACTTGGGGTGTATTATCACAAAGGAAGAGTAGTATTGTGGGGATACGCGACTTTTGCAGTATAACCCGCCGTTTTCTCTGTAGATTTCTTCTTCCCGTGCGCGCCAACACACCTAGGGGTTCAAGGTAGTATGTATGCTGTGTGGTTGGCCTGCCACATCTTCCCATTCCCGCCCGGCAGGGAATCCCAGCACGAGCACATGTTCTTATGCATTTTACCATTGTCTGTGCCGCTGCCCAGTTTTTTTGCGCAGTTTTCCTCCTTTTTGTGACCGTATAGAGCTTGTAGGTTTTTTCTGGCCCGTTCCTCTATTCTGTAATAATAACCCCATGTGGGTTCCACGCACTTACATGTCTCTGCGTTACGGTAGATTCGCGGGTAAAAAAGCCGCTGAGTACAAGTGTTGCTGTTTCCCGTTTTTGCATGTACGCAACCGTGTATGCTGTCCTGGGTATTCTTCGGTGTGTTTTCTTTTTCTTCATAAAATGTAAGTCTTCCTCAACCACATGTATGCGATCTGACCCTCCTAATCGTCCGTCTTCCTCTCAAGAGCAGGAGTCCGTGTTGAACGTGTATCGGGCAGTCATGTTGCCTTTTTACTCACACTCAATGCATACAAGCCGCAGCGTGGCGTTGGAAATGCTTTCTCTGCAGCGACAACATTTTTTTCGCATTCTCGTAACCGTTTCTGAGGTTTCTGTTGCGCCAACTTTTGGTTTCTATCTTGAAATACCCACCAGTATAACACCACGAGTAAGCACTCGTACCATCAAGGGGGGGGACAGTTCGGTGTACATGTTGTGCGGGCTATCGAAACGCCGTAAAAGGAATAAGTACATTGAGACTTTTATACGTCGATTTCCTTTATCTCTTAGAAGCCGTTGCCGCATTTCATCGCCCCCCTCGGCGTCTCTGAGCACGCTCAAACACTCTCCGTAACACACCCGGTACACAAATGCGGGATTACGGTGAAAATTCCGACTGCAAACCTGTATCCATTTTTTTCGTTGCCGCCTGTAAAATTGGTCGACCACATTTTCTGTCAACTCGGCTGCCGGTTCTGACTCTCTCCGGTTCATTCCCGCTAGAGTTTGCGGTGCCTATCTGTGCCGTATCCTCGCCCATCCAGTCGTGCCTCGTGTTTCTAACTGGATTCGATCTGATGTGCACTTTCACAGAGAAGCCCGAAAACTCAACTGAAGTGTAAGAAGGGGAAAAGCACAAAGTCGAGGGAAAGTGAGCATCTGCTGAGCGTTGGTGGCGATACAGCCTCTTTCCAACTCTGAAAAAGAACACCCGCACCGCATCGGTTTGTCCGTTTCTCTACTGTGTTGGTCACTCTGGGGTGTACATACAGCGTAACGCCTTCACCTCCCGTCTGGTCGTCGCAGTAGGGTCGCAGCACTTTTGAAGCTTCCCCTTTCCGCGTCCCTTCCCCCTTCCGCGACCTCGGTCGCTTTTCTTGCTCTTCAATCCGCAAGTCTGATCGAAGCTGCTTATCTCCCCCGTTTACGTTCCATCGTCACGAATGAGTTTCTAAAGCGTCGATTCGACTCCTGAGCTGTTGCCGGAGCGAAAGCAGAAGGGCGAGAATGGTTTAAAAGCGTCTTTTGTCCCCTGTCCAACCCTCCCTGGCGCCGGTCGGCAACACCTCCGTCCTCGACTGTCACCATCTGCGTCGATCTCATGACAGTGACAAGAGATTTACAATCTTCTTTGCCTGAAGAAGCGAACCGCGCGGCAATACGGCTGCGCCGTCCCCAGGACGATGGAGGGGCAGGCCTGTGGGCCTCTGTCCCGAGAGAGGGAGAGAAAGAAAACTGTGTGGTGCTTCAGCACAGCCGGCTGGTGAAGCGCAAAAACACAGAGGAGGCAGAGCAGGAAGAAAAGCGAGAGCATTCATGTCGACAACAGAGCGACATGGTAGATCTGTCTTCGGGAGAACCGCGTGCTGTCGTCCCCCCCTGTCCTCGCACTGGGCAGAGCCAAGAAGCGAGAGAAGAGGAAACGCGACAGACTTCGCCTCGATCCGGAGGCGACTCAGCGTCGGACTCTAGCTCTCCGTGTGGATCCGCAAGGACTGACTGCGGGGGCGATGCGGGAGAGAAGCTTTCGAGTGGGAGGAGAGTTCCGAAGTCACTCGACAGGGCGGAGGAAGCCGGAACTGGCGCAAGCACAGAAGCAGAAAACCCTGCGTGTCTGGCGAGGAGCGAGGAAAGTGTGAAGAAAGCGTTTTCGCCGGCTTCTGGACCTGTAAGTTGGCTGGAAGGAGACGCAGAGTGTCGAGACACTGCACGCGTGGGGGGAGGACAGGCGGTACACTCAGGGAGCACAGCTGCCACGGGGCACGACCAGTCGCAGGCAAGCGGAAAGATCGAGGGCGAAAAACAAGGAGGAAAAGAATCGGATGCTAGGCAAGAGGGAGAAGCGACTTCTGAAAAAGAGAGTGAAGGCGAAGCAGGACATGCAGCCGAAGAGGGGAACGACGCGCCGGAAGGCAACAAGCAAGAGACAGCGTCCCCATCGTCTCCCCGTGTCTCTCTGCAAGCGTACGAAGGCGTCTGGAGAGGCAGCAACCAACACGACACTGTGGTGATTTGTTTTTCCGATGATGGAGGAGAGAACGCCGTCGATGCATGCGAGCACCCGATTCCTTCTCTCTCGTCCTCTGCGGTGTCTCTCGCTTCCTCCGGTCCTCAGTCTTCCAGTTGTTCCTTCTCATCGACTGTCTCCGACTCTGTCAAGCACCTTCTCCCCTCGCTCTCGTCTTGCTCCTCTTTCTCTCCGTCTTCTTCCTCGTTGACGGCTTCGTCTCCGGCGAGTCCTTCTTCTTCTCTCTCTTCTGAAGCGTCGTCGGTCTCCGGGGTCTGCTCCTCTTCATCGGTGTCCTCATCTTCCACCCTCTGCGCTTCCCCTGCTGCCGAACTGTCGCGGTCGGCCTCTGCCCTTGCCTGTCCTCCCTCATCTTCATCTTCTTCCTCCTCTTCTTCTCCTCGGTCTCTCTCTTGTTCTCTCTCGTCTGTGTCGTGGCCTTCTGCGGACTTGTCTCCGCGGGCCGGGGCGACTCGCCGTGGCTCCGACTTGCAGCCGACACTCCCCGAGGAGGGCATAACCCACCGAACGCGACGGACGCGAGCGTCTCTGTTACTTTCCTCGGGCTTCCTCTCTGCTGCAGAAGCTTCCCCGGCTCCTCACTCCGCTCTCTCGTCTGTGGAGTGTGGCGGGGCGAAGCTGGAGAGGAGCGACGGCGTCGGCTTTACCGTCGCAGGAAAACGAGGAAGGACAAGAGGAGAGAAGAAGCCGAGGCGGGACCCTCGGAGCCACGGCGAAGACGCGACAGAACTCCTTTCTGAGTGGGACAAGGTGATCTGCAGATGTCGGGAAGCAGCTCTGGAACGTGAGAAACGCCGGGGGGCCTTCGGACCCGCCCCCCTCGCCTCTCGCCTTTTACGGCAGCCTCCAGGCGCGTCGCTCCTGCCTCTCGTCGCCCTCTGGTCAAGCTTAGACGAGCTCGCGAGGGAACAAGTCAGAGGCGGAAGCCCTGCACACTCACCTGCTGAAGGCGAGGAACGGAGTGGAGACCGAGAAAACGCGAAGGGCGCTCGTGGTGTGCACCTCGCAGAGGATGAGAACAGGGGTCAACCTGGCGAGCGCGACGCTCGCCGTCCTGCACAAATGCCAGGAGGACAAGAGGGACGAAACGAAGAAGAAGGAGAGGGAGAAGGGAAGGGGAGAAAAGGACGAGCTGAAGACCGGAGAGAAGGAACTCAGTGGCTGCGGCCAGAGGCGAATGCGTCGTTTGCTTCGCCTTTTTCTCCTCTCTTGACAGACAAGGTGTGTCTCTCGAGCGTGAGGCTTCACCCTGTGGAAGAACACAGCGAAAAACGCGAGCGAGAAATTTGGAGCCACGCTGTTCGAAACACCCAACTTGGTTCATCTCGGGAAGACACGGAATGCGTTGGAGAGAGCGAGACGAGGATCCAGGGGACCTCTGCGTGTGGGGCCCAGGGAACTGAATTGAGGGAGGCGAGGCCAGACACGCCGAGCGCCGCAGCTCTTCTGGACTCCTCTTCTCAGTTGTGTCTGAATGAATTTCCTTCGTTTGTGTCCGCGTCTTCATCTGTGGAGTTTGATTCCTCTTCATCGGCTTCTCCCGCTTTGACCGTCGGTGGTTCTCTTGAGGAGAATGGAACGGCACCAGCTGCGGACAGTCGCTGCGAAGACACAGAAGCTCATCTTCTTGATCTCTCTCACTTGTCTCAGAGCCGTGAGAATAATGCGGCATCTCTCGAGCAGGTTGCGGAAGTCACTGAATCCGAAGATCCACCCCTTCTTGCACCTTCTTCTCTCTCCTCTCCTTCTCTCTCTTCTCTTTCTTCTCTCTCTTCTCTTTCTTCTCTGTCTTCTCCTTCTTCTCTGTGTCGTTCTTCCTCTCTGCCACTGCATGCGTCCGCTGTCTCCTCTGCTCCCTTGCGTGTCTCTGTGGCCTGTGGCAAAGAGCCTTTTTCCCCGGACACGCCCTTCCCGGCCGCTCCTGGGGAAGCCGGTGGAGACAGGGAAGAGGCGGCTCGTCCAGCAGGGTCCCAAGAGAGGGAACAGGAGGCTGGAGAAGGCGTGGGCAGCGCGGAGGCGAGAAGGAGACCGCAAGCACAGTTGTCCAGCCCTATCGTTCCTCTTTCACCGCCAATTCGCGAGACGAAGCAAGTTGAAGCGCAGTTGTCTCTCCTCCACCGTCTTCTTCTTCGAGTCGTGTCCTCAGAGACTCTGTCGGGCATGCCTTCTCCTTCGGTGTCGCCTCTGTCTTCCCCGACTCTCAGCCTCGCCCTTCCCGCGTGCAGTGTGGCGAGGAAAGACACGGAAGGCAAGAGGAGAGGCGGGACGCCCAGAAGACCGAGGAAGCGACAGAAGACAGACGCACCTGCTCGCGGGAGCTTGCAGGACGGCGAAGAAGCAGCGAACAAAAGGAGACTCGAATGCGGAAGAGGGAGTCCGGGAGATTCGGAGAGAGAAGACGCGCAGAGCGAGGCAAGACGTGAGCGAGAAGGACGGGAAGTGGACATGGAGACAGTTCGAGAGAAACTGGAAATGGCTGCTCAGGGCCAGAGAGAGGCTCATAGGCGGGTTGCGTTGGCAAGCATTCGATACATCCGCCAGCGCGTTGAAGATGCACTGGCTCGAGTGCGCTTGGTTTCCGCGATGAATACTGCGATGAAAGGAACGAACAAGAAGGGAGACAGAGGTTGCGCAAAGATGAGGGAAGGTGCAGACGAGGCACCGGAGGCGAACGACGTGACTGCAGAGCAGAGGGAAGAAAGACAAATGCGAGCACAAGACGACCAGAGACGCGAGGACGGCCACGCAGGAGAAGAGCGAGAGATGGGAGCAGATCCTTCGCGAGAAGGAGCACTGCCTGGGGACGAGCAAGGTGAAGAATTCGCGAGGACCCGGGGGAAGGTGGAGCCCATCGAAGACAAAGACGAGAGAGAGAACAGCGGAGACACCAGAGAGAGCGGAGTTGCGCCAGGACCAATATCAATAGATTCTTCGCAGGGAGAACATAACGAATTGCCACAAGCAAGGCGAAACTCCGGACGCGACTTGCCCGACGCGGGTGGAGCGACCACGCTGCCCTTCTCTTCGTCAGCGGAAATGGGGGTGTCGACTTCCAACTCGGATTCTCTCTCTTCTTCGTCATTGTTTCTCACTTCTCTCTCTTCTCCTTCTTCGTCCGCGTCCGTTTCTGCTTCGCTTGCTTCTTCCTGTCCTTCCTCCTCCTCGTCGCTGGCTGTAACTGGCCCTTCGTCTGCCTCCCTGTCTCCGCATTTTTCGCTGCCGCTTTCGGAGCCCACAACGTCGGCGGCAACAGGCAGCTGTGGGGCAACCCAGGATAGACCCGGGGAGAAAGCCACGCTGTCTCCGTCTTCAGAGCAGCCGACGGAGACAGCCTCCAGATCCCTCGACAGGGAAGTTCGCCAGTTGTATCACCTCCTCACTGACGGGGCGAACCGACGGCTGGTGCGTCTGGCCCTGCTGCGCGAGGCGCTGGATGGCGTGTCGCTCTTCATCGAGGTAAGACGTCAATTCCCTGACTCAAGTCTCTCTTCTTCGCTTTTCGAACAAGGTCTCCTCGTGTCCACACGAAAACGCGGAACGCATCCCAGCGCATGCGAAAGCCATCTAAAGGACCTTCACATATACATGTATATATATATATATATGCAGGTGTCTGTCTACACATACAGGCATAGGTGCATGAAGATCTATCTATCTACATCTGCAGAGATCGATCGATAGATGATACTCGGGTATCCACGTGTTGGTTAGATGCGTGCCTTCTTCTTGTGTCTTTCTTGGCATTTCTCCGTTTACGTGTTTCTTTTCGCGTTTTCATTTCTGCATCTTTCCCGTCCCAGTCTCACGTTTTCCTGCGTTTCTGCGGCGGTATTGCAGGACCTCCACGCGGAGTTTCCAGATCTGTACCTCTCCAGTCTCCGTCGCTCTCTGTCGCCGCCGAAGACCGGCCTGACCTTCTTCAGTCGCGAGTTGCAGTTCCTGGAGGAAAGCGGGGTTCTAGGTCGGGAAGCAGAGAGACAAGAGAAGGAAGTTGAAGATGGCAGAGAAGAGCGAGAAGAGAGCGAAACGAAAGGACAGAAAGACATGGAGGAAGACAAAGTAGTGGAAGGATGGAGGAGGTCGCCCAGACGCTTGCATGCGAAACGGGGTAGCGAAGAGAAGCCGACGCAGGAGACCCAGGCAGGCGCCTCTTCCCCGTCGTATGATGCTTCATTGTCTTCTTCCGACGCTTCGTCTCGTCTAGGGTCGTCTTCGGCATCGTTCTCTTTGTCTGGGGGCTCTTCGAATCCCCTTCCTCTCCAATCGGTGTCTCTGCCTTCTGGCTCTCGAATGTCGTCTCCGTCTTCTCCGTCCTGTGCGTCGTCTTCGAGGACTCCTGGGGCAGTTCCGTTCCAGTCGCCACAGGACGTTTCCAATCGATTTTCTCCATCATCTTTCTCTTGCTCGGCGTCTCTCTCTGAGAGACTGAAACGCTCTGTCAACTTGACGCCAGGCCCTGCCCTTTCTGCGTGGCTTCGGCGTACTTCTTCTTCTCCTCGTTCGTCTTCTTCCTCGCCGTCTTCTTCCCCCCTCTCCTCTCCTTCCTCTCCCTCGTCTTCCTCCTCACCCTCTCTGTCTTCCTCCTCTTCGTCCTCGCCCTGTTCCCCCCATTGTTCCTCTTTTTCTGGATGTGGTAGCTCTCGTCTGTCTTGGCGTGATTGGGCTGAAGATCCGTTGCACGGTCCGAGTTCGAGGACTGATTCATGTCGGGTAGAAAGGATGATGGTGGCGTATCACACGTCGTTGTTGGAAGCGACTCGCGAGTCTGCGTACCAGTTGCTGGCTTCTTCACTGGTTTCTCAGGATCCTTCTTTCCTCCGCCAGGAGAGCCCTCCTGCGCGTCGGCCTCGTTCTGTCTCTTCGGGTTCCTCCCGGTCTATCTT
Source organism: Hammondia hammondi (assembly GCA_000447165.1). Lineage (NCBI taxonomy): Eukaryota > Apicomplexa > Conoidasida > Eucoccidiorida > Sarcocystidae > Hammondia > Hammondia hammondi. The sequence continues at coordinate 17,273 of AVCM01036337.1, forward strand.
TTCCCCTCCTTCGCGTTTCCCTTTCGCTTCTTCCGCTTCTGCTGCCCCCCCTGCTTCGCACCCTTTCTCTTCTGCTGTTCCTTCCTTCTCGCCTCGCGCCCTTTCTGTGTCTCCTTCATGTCCCGTGAGAACTGTAAAGAGCGACCGGTGGTGGTCCACGCTGCAGGTTCTTGCTGAGAGCGGTGGAAAACGCCGGGCAGACAGAGGGGCTCTCCCCTACTTCTTCGACCCCTTCTGTCCTCCCAGTCTTCTTTACTCCCTGCGACGCTGGGATCCTCCCGCGTATGCGGCTTCGCAGCCGTCTGTGCTTCCGCCTCTCTCAGAGGTCAGCAGCAGACCCGTCGTCCGTGCCA
>AVCM01036338.1:0-30951 GCA_000447165.1 Hammondia hammondi
GAATACGGAGGCACCCCCATCGATCTGTCGGATCTTTTCGGGTGAGAACAGAAAACCGAAATGGAACAGCTGTCGCCTGCTTCTGCATTCAAGCTTTTTTTTACCCGAATTCCATTTGGCCCCGAGCGTCGCACTCGCAGGATGTGCGAGTGGATGTTTCGCGAGATCGGTATACTTCCCTGTGTTCGTGTATGCCAGAGGAAATAGGTCGCGTCAGTTCTTTGGGGAAGCAAGTTCCGAACGCCCATTATAGATTGGCACAACGAAGTTACCGTGTCCCCCGCACACAGCCGGCATCAAGAACACAAAGACCCCAGTAGCGTGACGTGCTCTGTGCGCACGAGTGTAGTGACACGCATTCCTGGGCATACAGACACTGCGGAAGTTGTCGGATTTGTGCCGGTGAGCGCTTCCACACGTGTGCACGCGATGCGGGTCTTCACATGTGAATGTTTTGTGAAATGGTAAAAGCGACGCTCGACTAGCTGGACTGGGAGTGTGTTTCTTCGTGCCCGTTTCGTTCAGCGGGATGTTTGGTGGGGGAGGTGGAGGCGGTCCCAACATCAAGTTTTCTTTCGGCGGAGGCGACGGACCCACCTTTGGGGGCGGCTCTGAAGGATTTGGAAGCTTTTTCGGTGGCAACGCCGGAGGGTTTCAGGAGGCCTCCTCTGGCAATGCCAGTTTGTATGACGCTGAGGACGACGAAGTCGATGAACTCGGCCCACAGGCTGTTCAGAGAGTCGTCGAGGGCAGAGACTTTGTGTTCTTTCTCGCGCTTTACAATCCTAGGTGCCGTCCTTGTCGGCAACTCAAGGATGAATTTGTCAAGGCAGCCAAAAGGATGAAAGGCATCGTCCCGGTGAGACACGCGGAACAGTGTCCGGGCCTCGGTACCTAAAAACCACAGCAACTGGTCCCCCTTTTAAAGCGACAGATGTCACCTGCACAAGCCAAACCGCCGTACCCCAGCACACCTGCCAAGACGTGCACACGTGTTTCGCGTTCCATACAGACACTATACATATATATATATTTCAACGTGTCCACGTGTGAGTGTGTCCGGATGCATTGTCATTTGTGACGATAGACTGGATTCCATCGAGAGGTCTTAATTCTTTTTATTTACGCGTAGAGGGTACACGTCATATGAGGCCTTGCAGTTTAGTGAAATCCAACACTCTCGGCTCCCTTGCGCAGTCCAGTGACGGAGTGGCGCACAGCCGTCAGACACAGCTTGCTTGTTTGTATCATCAAAAGTAGAGTCATATTGAGAGTTCCAGGAAACTGTCCCGTTGGGACGGTGTACAGCGGTGAATGTTAGCCTTCCTTAGGAGGAGGAGAGGAAATCGTGAAGTGTCTTGTTCGCCGAGTCGGGGGGAACTGCATACTGCCGTGGAATGTGGCGCAGAGGTGTTGGCGTGCATGCAAGTCTACTGTCGAGCAAATCTGTGGTCACTCTGAACAGTTTGGCGCCATCAACTGCAGTCGCTTCGGAAACATCTCCTACTGCAAAGAGGCCCAACATTACCCGACCCTGCTCTTCTTTCCTGCCGACAAGCACTCGAAGCGTATTGACTACCGCGGAGAGAGGTAGGGGAGACGAGGGCAGGAGAAGGAGCAAGAGCAAGAAACGTCTTGCCGAAACACATCGCAAACACATGGAAACGAAGTGAGAGGAAAGCGAGAAGGAAAGAAGGGACGCAACATGCAGAGAGACGCAGGTGCTTTCCAGAGACGAAATTGAGTAGGATGTCCAGTCAGTTGTATGTCGGGTGCAGAGAAGCAAAGAGAAGACAAGGCGGAAGAAGTCAGAACAGGCAGCCAAGAGGGACGAGAGGAACGAGGTGGAAAGCGACAAAGCCACACACGTCTTAAAGCGTGCACTCCTGGTGGGGAAATCCAGTGTGGAGCGCACGGGCGAGTGCTTGGAGCGGAAATGCCATGTCCGGTTCACAGCAAATTTCAGAGCCGTCTGCATGCGTCGACAAATGCCTGTTTGCCTACCGTTCGCGTGACTGTTTTGAACAGAACATCTGCCGCTATGGTTCGCTTCCTCTCCGAGAACCTTCCTTCCACTGTTGTCGTCCTCACAGACGAGTCGATCGAGGGGTGGATTTCCAAGGATGCGCAGAAACCCAAGGTACACAGTGGTCAGATGAGATCTGAGAGACGTGCAAAAGGGATGCCGATCTCGTGGTGTCACAGTTTGTTCTAGGGCTTTTTGGAGACTGTCGCCGCTTTTCAGATTTCACGCAACCGAAACTGGGGGGAGCTTCATCGAGACTTTGAGAAAAATCTGCGCGCTCCAAACCCCTTGCGGCTGGACTTTGTTCGAGACTGTAAAATCGCTGGCGTGTCTTCGTGAGTGGCTCCAGGGTGTTTGAGAACCACGACGAGGCCTTCCGAGTGTCTCTGCAGCTGCGGCGACTTTGTGTTTCTGGCGTTCCTCTTTTCCAGTGACAACAGACGAAGTGCGAATGTCGTGCTTTCCCCTCTGGTGCCATTTTAGTCCGGGTCCTTGGTTCTTCTGCGGTGCTTCGGTCAGGTCGTTCTCTTCACCGACAAAAGAGGCATTCCGCCTCTCTTCAAGTACCTGTCCTACCAAATGCGTAACCAGGTCGCGATGGGGGTTGTCTTCAAAAATCAGAAGAACCTTTTGAAGGCGTTCGGGGAAGGCCTCGAATACCAAAGAAAGCATCGCACACCCACGCCCGGAGATAAACCACTTCCCGTGGAAATTGTCTTTCCTTCGCTCTTTGCCGTCGATGACATTGACCTTCTCACGGGCGAGTGGATCGATGTGAAAAACCACGTCAACCAGGAGCTCCTGACGCTCACGTTTTCTCGTCTTGCGGCGAAAGTAGGGATATTTGCGAGCCCAAACGACAGGGTGGAGCAACTTCGAGTTCTGGGTGTCGGGGAACACGGTTCCACTTCAACAGCGATGGGTGGCCATAGCCTGTTGAAGTTCTGTAGTGTTTTTTTGCAGAGCAGAGTTACGATTATAGTTATTGAGGATAAAATCCCAGCTGCTCTCATCGCTCCCTTTTATCTTATTCTGTCAGTCAACGAACTTTTATGGTTGATGATTCATGGACACGTTGATGGCATAAATACTACACGCACCACTTATTTTAGATGGGGGTTACGTGTAGCATTGCATAAGATACGAGAAACTGCCCTTAAGGGACGATACATAAACTGGTACCGGTCGCCCCGCAACCCCTTCCCTACCTCGCAGTTTTCTTTCCTGTTTTCCCCGTTTTCGTGCATATTCCCAAGGCCTCACGGCGTTCGTCTCTGCAGCCGTGTTCTTATTTTAGTGTTTGTCCTCCGATGCGTGTAGCGGGGATTTTAGCTCTTCATCTTTTCCGTTTGACTCTGTCCGTGTGTTACGGGTTACTGTGTTCTCGCATCGCTATCACCCTTCACAGGCGTGTCTCCTGTCCTCGCCCTTCCTCTCCAGGCACGGACGGCATCTGGCGTTGCTTTCCGCGAGCTCACAGCGAGGCGAGTATCCAGTGGAGAGTGCAGCAAAGATGATTCGCAGGTACGACCTGAGGTGTGATCTCACCTGGGGTTTCGTTTGTTCTTCGTCTTTGTCTCGTTGATCCCGTCCTGTGTCCACAGCGTTGTCTCCCGCTTTCCGGCGAGTGGCGTCTCTCTGTTGTCTGCAGCACGTGCGCGACATTTTTCCTAAAACATCGGTTCGCGCGGTACACAGCAGAGTGCCTGTGTCCTTGCTTCAATGGTTGCGTGGTGGCGAGTTTCATTTTTGCTGGGGACTGGTATTCGCGGCCGCACACATGCTCTCTTTCATTTTACATGCACGTGAATATACCATCACTCTTACAGGTACACTTCCCTTCTGTGATCGTTTTGTGCCTTTTCGTTCCTGCGAGCTTGTTGGTTCTTCCGTTCTGGTTCTTTTTCAGTTCTGCTTCGTTCTTCTCTTGCCCGACGCGATGGCCGCTGCCTTGGAGCCCAAAGACCTCTTTGCCAAGTTGACAGAACTTGCTGAAAAGTTCAAGCGGGATCCGCTCAAGATCTGCTGGGTTAACAGGGACGCGCAGGTGGGCGCTACACACAGGCACGGCACATGCGTTTGACCGAGGAAGTGCATCGAACTAGGTATCCTCCTGACAATCCCCAGAACAGCAAGTCCTCCAATTAACCAGTCACCGGATGCAGGATGCAGAACCATTCTAAAGAAGATCCAGTACTAATGGAGGGTACAGGGCCGCACCCAGGCCACAACCGAATTCAGAGCAAACACTTTGCGTTGCCAACAGAGAACCTTAGCTAGAACAGTTCGTAAGAGGAAAGTCGACACAGCTCTCTACGTGGTGAATGTCACCGAAGGTTTAGTAGGGTTTAGGACCACCAAGACAGCGTTTTTTGCTCTGGTGGAACACGGGAAAAGTTTTCGTGAGCATCCACGCACATGGAGACAGAATCGAGTTCTTTTCCTCTGATGCATGGACGCAGACAGATCTTCTTGATCGTATTTTCACGTGCATCTTCGATAAAAATGCATGCGAGATCTCAGAAGAGACACACGTGCACATGATGAGCGCGAATGAGAGTGTATGCGCTGTTCATGAATAGTCACCTCCGTATTACAGTTGCATGAGAAAGGGATCTAGACAGACTGAAAGCCGGTAGATCCGTGGGCGCAGCATGCGCTCGTGCGCCACACGGTCAGGAATTCAAAAGACAGCTTTGTGCTCAGTGGCTCTATGGTAGTTCATCGAAAGGGTTCTCTTTATCTTCAGCAGACACAGATGTTTTCCGCTGGCGGAGAAAAGCTTTTTCCAACGCCTCTATCCTATGTGTTTCCCGGGGACTCCTCTGCTTGCTCACAGCCCGGTTTCACGCGCGTCTTTTCGCTCTCCGCGGGCCAAGAAATCGTCTTCCTTGCGTACCGACCAAAGCGGAAGAAATACGAGGTGAGGAGACAATCTTGAGGGCGCACTGCTGCATGCATCCAACTCTGACGCGACAGAACGTGGCTTAAAAAAGCTGGGTGGGACTGATCTATCTCATTCCCATCTTACAACGCGAATTCTGGGCCGCATGTCTGTGATGTCTCTTGCTGCGCGACCCGCATATGCACACGACCATGCACGGATATACGTGCGAGCGCGTTTCTCTATGCCTCGCTCTCGTGTAGCGTTCTGGTTGGCGCACTCTGTCTCGCTTCTGGGCAGTGCCCGTCGTGCTTCCTCCGAAATGCGTCTTCGAAGGGATCTGAGGACACGGTATCTTTTTTTTAAAATCCCGTTTTTGTTGGGATTACCAGACCGGCGATGGCGTCTCGAGTGTGTCGGGCAGAGAGCAGCTTTTCCGATTTTTTTCAGCGTGCAATGCCGACGGGTTCGTCCGTGGGTGAGAGAGGCAACTGCATAGAGAGTGAGAAGCGTTCTTGTTTTTTCACAGGTCATGTCCGGCCCTTTGACTCCGGCGTCTCTGGAGTCCTTTGTCAACGACGTGGTGTCGGGAGGAAAGCAGCTGACGGGGAAGTTAACCCAGTTTCCGCAGCTGGTGGGGAAGCAAAAGACGAAGGCCTCAGGGCACGATGAACTGTAGAAGACGGGGGGGAGGAGAAGCGATGGAGATGCCAGGATGTATCGGCGAAAGGCGCATGCGCGCTCTTTTTACTCGTCGAGGACAGGGGCAGCACTCGACGCTGTTGACAGTGATGAGCAACATCCTCCCCGGTGTCGACAAGAAATGACAGCCCGGATTTTCAGTCAGGCTCGTGCGTCGATATCAACAGAAAGCCGAGAGCGACACATATGGTACTTTCAACATCTTCTTCGGTGCATAGAGGGACAGTGAAAGGGTACGCGGGTGTCGAGGAAACGCCACACGCTGGAACACTCCTTGGAATGAACAGAGAGAAATGAGCGTCGGTCCCATAGTGTGGCTGTGTTCGGGTCCTGTCAGTGGCGCATGCAGAGGGACTGAGCGAGCTTGTCGCGTTTTTTTCGGTTTCTTCGAAAACTCCCACATGATCAGGAGCGCCAAAACCGGTAGAGACGGTGCGCTGGAAGGAGAAATCGGCGAGGTTCGTGTGCCGAGCTTCCACCGCAGCAGACAGGGGCTTACGAAGTCCCGCTGTATGCGCGTGTCTCATCCTACAGAAAGCTAGAGGCCTGCATCGCTGTCGTCGAAACCCACTGGGAAACAGAACTGTGGAAAACTTTCTCTCTCTCGGCTTTTCGTATCTGTCGTGCATGCTCGACGAGGAGTGCACAACGCACACATAATCATACCTTTGGGTTTGCCGTGGTTTTGTGGCTGCTCGACTGTCTGCGAGGGGCAAGGTCTGTCAGTGGGCGTTTCTCGTTGCATGGCTCAGACACGCGTTTTAACCGTCGCAGACAATTTGCTTCGTTGACGACAGCGGAACCAAGCAGCACCCCGTTTTCACCTGGGGGATTGTCAGGGGGAAACCGCGAGAGGGAACTACGCAGTGACACAGAAGGACTGCCATGGCCACGGAAAACGCTTTGAGGTGAACGGTGAACAAAAGCGAATTCGATTCGTCGGGTTCCCTTTTTTTGTCGGTATCAAACAATGAGATGTGTAGATGTGTAACCCTTTGGCAAGTGAAGAAGTGGGTCGACGCCGGGCCTCAAACGGACACGCGAAAGGAAAAACAGAAGGCAAATTATTTGACGGCGCGGCCCCGTGTGTGAAGCCGCGTGCAGGACATGTCCACAGAAGTGTTTGAAAGAGTCTTGACAAGCACTCAGACGAGCTCGGTCAGTCTGTCCTGCTCGATTTCGGAGCAGAGACAGTGAGCGCAACGGTGTTTTGCAGCCGTCATTGAGTGGAGAAAATGGCTTTGTTTCCTCTGTGTTTTATGGCCGTTTGGCTGTCGTATGTATCTTGTAGGCAATGCTACTCACGGGAAGAAGATACAGATTTCGATGCCTTTTTCTGGGGAGCATATCCTACGAGCTGGACTACTGGTTTGCTCCTTGAAGGTCTCTGTTCGCAGGATCCAAGTTTCACTGTGTTAGCAGAACCTTCCCTTTACAGCTCGTGCCTTTCTTTAGTCGTCACTCTGAATTTGTCTTACCTTCATGCGGTTGATGTCCCAGTTTTTCCAATCGAGTGGCCTGCCACGTTGCCTGTTGCCTGCGTTTCTAATCTTCCTGTCACCTCTCCTTACTTCTTGCTGAAACAAGGCGGTGGATGACTGCTAACTCGGGAGTCAGACGAGGAGCAGCACCGGTACCGGAACTGCAGCTCCATGCACTTCACACACCAATTTTCTGCTGTGGTTTCGTCGAAGCTTTCCCTTCGAAACGGAAGAAATCAATTGTGCATCGCTATGAAACAAGGGCAGCCACATTATTCCTCATGCATTCCACATGTAGAAACGTTTTATGATACGGTAGAGGGGTTGCCCGAGTGCTATACTGCGCCGGCTAAAGTCGGCTGTTTCACGAACGGCAACTGCCACGAGATCTTCGGTGCAGTGCGGTCAGTGTCTCATGGCTACAACGGAGACTTTTCACTCTCAAGATAAAAAACCCACAAGTCAATCAAGAAACTGCGGGAGTCGTCGGGAAGGGACTTCCTCCGGCTTTGAGACAGATAATTCACTTCCGGGTATAGTGACTTGCTATTGTTCAAGATGCTTCATTGCTGGATTCAAGCTGTGAAGCCAGCACAGAGCAATCTGGTCACCGGCACTTCGCTTCCCCTCTTTGCAGTGTAGCAGAAGCATGCTTGTGGCTTGCCCTCTCAAGCGTGGTAAGTTCCTCCAGCCTTAGTTGTGGATATTTATTGCGTGCCCGGCTGAGTGTACGCGCTAGCTGTTTGCCAAGATCCTTCCCTTCTCTGCGGCTTCTTAGTCTTCTGCATGTATTGCTTCCGGCAAGCGGGTTCCTTTCTCGCCTACTTACACTCCTCCCCTTCTGCGCGAGTTCTGCCTGTAGCTCCGTCGCCCACCACTTCGCTTTAGTATCTTTTCATTCATTTCCATGAACAAAAATTTTTCCTCCCGTAGTCACACTTAACGGTCATGGTCCTCCTAGACTCAACCGGTGACAGCAGGCAGATGTGCGTGGCGCGAGTGTCGTTCGGGCCGGCGCGTCGGACTCGTCGACGAAGATGTATTTGAGAGTCACAATTTTTCGCGGTTTGCGTTCCCAGCCGCAATGCAAAGAGCTTCCATCTCACACTGCAAACGGACCATAGGCGCAGCTAAAGGGTGAAGCGGCGAAAGAGAGCCGTCGCCGTGTGTACACGCACCCCCGTACCGCTCCGCTGACAAGGGTTCCAGGCACACCCGTAGAAAAGAACTCTTCATTTTTCTGTCCGTTCGAGAACCCTGCACTAACGCAGTGAATCAACCCTCTTGCTGCCGTGAGGAATCATTACAGGCTGAAACTGTAGAGGGTTTGACTCGAAAAAAAACGGCATTCCAGCGGTTCCACGAGCGTGTCTCTCACGCGCATGCAGCTGTGGAAGAAGTCTCTAAGCGAAAAAGTGGAACTTTTCTGTTCAACGCTTGTTTTACCCGGAATTCCGATGAAAAGGTCTGATCCGTATGCACTTGCAGATTAATCTACATTCGTTGGTGTATGGGTCGCCATCAGTTATTTTAATTTGCTTTTTCCCCGGGTGCTTCCCCGGTCCTGTTTGTCTCCCGATTCTAAGTCGTCGCGACGGAAGTTAGAATTCAGAATTCGGCGGTGCCGCTTCCCTTTGTTCAAGTCTCGTGGAGAAGCATCAGCTAGAAAGGTCGTTTTCCAGAAGGGGGCATTTCGTCGCTCTTCGCCTCTGGGAGGTTGAGAGGAGCCCTTCTGGCACTACAGCCAGTCTTACAGAGTGGCGAGAGAAACGCGCAATCGATTGTGGTGTCTCGAACGTGGACGACCACCATGACCAACTACGACCATGATTATGGAGGATCCCGAGAGGAAGGCGAGTACATAATCAGACTAAATGACTTTCCGGGCACCATCGAGCTACACACTGGCATCTTTTGCATCGTCAATTTTTCGTTCGTCCCGAAAAAGCTGCTTCCCCTCGCGCCGCGACCAGTGATGACCCCCCAAATAGTTGACTCTGGTGCAAATCGAATCAGCGTGTATTTCCTTGTAGTGCTAGATAGCCGTGAGTATGTCAGGAGGCTTTTATTTGTCTCTGCGTACACGCGTGTAACCAGTCGCAGGAGTTCAACTGTCTTAAAAGGCGTCCGGTTTTTCCGGGCTGGAAAGAGAGAGGAACGTCTAGGTTCTGTGAAAAAATACAGATGCAGTGGCTACACAGATCACCTAGCGAAGTGTGAAGTCGTGGATAAGCAGGTGTCGTTCGCCGCAGCACACTGCGCACAAAGTCCTCTGTAGTGGATGCCTCTTCTCCTTGACCGTGTGTCATTTGCTTGTTCCTCGTCTCTTGTCTTTTCTTTAGTTTGTATCATCCTTCCCCTTCCTCTCATGATGCTCGTCCGTTCTCTCCACCTGAATCGCCGCACCACCCTCGTCGCCGACCCCTTGTGATGTTCCTGTCAAACTCTCGTTCCCCTTCACTGGTTCTTCTTTCTTTTGCCCTCTTTCCTACGTGACTCGTGTGATGGGCCTCCTTTCTTTTTCTGACGTTTCTTCCCGAATGTATCCAATGTCCACTATACGTGCCGCACGTGTTGCTCGACGATAAACGGTATTATCGTGAATTCTGTGTTGGGGTGAATGCGGTGCCTCTTTGTGCCTCCCTCTGGCAATTGTGGGTTTGTCCTTCTGTTTCGCTGGCTTTCTATGGACGCGTCACCGTGACAGGTTCTTCTGTTTTCTTTTCTAACGTCGCTTCTGCTCCGGGTTCCCGTTTATTCTGGGCAACTGTGCTTCTGCGTCATCTGTGCTTTCTTCCTTAAATTCGTTTCTTTACCGCATGTCGGCTTTTTGACAAGGGCTCCTTTCACCCAACAAAGTCGTTTCTCTATGGTACTCTGAGCACCTTTCTTTTTCGGTTAGTGGTGCCTTCCTGTGGGCCTTCTGCCGCGTCTTTTGTCGCCGTCGCTCTCCGTGCTTTCTTCCGGTTCTCATCCGTCTCCTTTGTTCTATGAAATACGTGTTCAACTTTGTCTTTGCCCGTTGAAATCAGATGCAAATGGAGGACGTTCCGGATCAAAACCTTCTGGCGCCGAGGAGGGGTGTCAGTATGAGATTGCGAAGAGCGCGCCGAGGCCGAAGATGCGCGAGTACGCGAAGAAGGTTTTTAAGAAGTTTGACGGCGAGTCCACGGATAGCAGCAGCGAGGACAGAGGCAAGACGGAAAGGAAGAAAGGAAAGAAGAAGAAGTCGAAGCACAAGAAGCGGAAGAGCAGCAGCAGTGACGACAGCAGCAGCGATTCAAGTGACAGCGAAAACAGCGAGGACGAAGAAGGAGTTCCCTTCTTCATGATGGACGCAACCATCAGGTCGGCTTTCGAAGAGAGAAGGCGGAAGAGGAGAGAGGCTCGCAAGCTCGCAAAAAAGGAAAAGAAGAAAGAAAAACGGAGGCTCAAGCGAGAAAAGCGTCGTGCCGAAAAAGAGAAGCGGAAGGAAGCGAAGAAGCGAAAGAAGGAACAAAAGCGGAAGCAGAAAGAGGAGTCGTCTGACGAGAGTGAGAGCCAAGAGGAACCTTCAAGAAGGAAGCGGAGACGCTCATGCAGTTCTTCGTCTGAAGGAAGCGACGAGGAAAACCATGCTTCTTCTCGAGGCCGCGACGGCGACCAGGAAAATGCTGAGCCAAGGAAGAAGGCATTTTCTTCGAGGCGAAAGTCCGAACAGAGCGATGATGACAGCGATGATGGCGGCCAGTCTTTCAGATCGAAGAAGGTAGGCAAGAAAAGAAACAGACCAAAGGAGTGTTGTTGGGTCTTCCTGTGAACGGACCCGTACCAAACAGGGTACGCAGAAGATCGATAAGGATCAAGCTACACGAGACGCATCTGGCAGTGTGTTGAGAGACTTGAATCTGGCTTGTCGCAGTCTCGTCTCAGAGCTGCACTTTTGGGTGCGTGCGAAAGTCTTCTGTCAGCCCGTTTTCGCTTCTATCTGACGAGTGGGTCACTTTTTTCAGAGCTCTATGTGGTTAAAGACAGCCTTAGTTTCACTCCACAGCACAGTCGTAGCAGGGACTGGGTAAACACTGCTTTGTATAGACAGAGTATCTCACTTCCAACCGATGTCGTTTTCAAAAGAAACACAGCTTCCTCCACTGCAAGCGACGCACCAGAGTCTGGTCACTCGCGAGTGGAAATGACAACAAGAACCGTGTGTTTCTTTGCTTTCTGTCTTGCAGCACAAGTCGAGCAGGTGACTATGAAGCTTTTCAGAATGAGGGAGCAGAGGCGACCACTCCACGAACACTCGGATGTTTCAGCTATGAGTTCACAGGATTTCTGTCCCTCAGCGTTTACTTCCGGATGCATATTTCTTGCGAGCGACGACTAAGACAGCACGGGACGAGTGACCGCGCGGGAGATTTGTCCTTGTTGATGTGGCGCAAAATATCATGTAAAGATGGGAAGCGTATAAATCTATCTTGCCGCCTGGCGTGCAGTTTTCCAGTCTTCAAAAATCGGGAACCGTCGAATGTCTCCCGTTTTTATGTTTGTTCCTTTGTCTGGTCCCTCTGCAACCTTTTGTTGTCGCAAGGCGGCGGCACGACGATGCCCTCTTTACCGTTCTTCACTCCATGTTGCTGCTCTTGAGTCCTGCGTCTAATAGGGAGAGCCGTTAGCGCAAAATTGAACCATGGACTCGTCAGTTGTTTGATACGTTCTCCCTTCGTAGATCTTGTTTGGCGTACACAGGCTCCGCAGTGAGGTGTAGGAAGACAATTTTGTCACACCTACCACCTAGAAATTTATTTTGTAATCAAGAAGGAAGATGTATTTCATAGTTTAATCCAAGCGAACAAGGTTTTTCTCAAATTCTTTTTAGAGATGGGCTGGCAGTGTCGATCACACCGCACCGAGGTTTTCCACTGCAAGTAACTTTTTCGCCGTTCCATGGATGGCGCAGTGCGAGACATCGGCTTTCTGAGAGACTACCAATCGGAACTTACACGGAGTCAACGAACACAAATACGGGTGCAGACAAGTCACTGGTGGATGAACTCGCCAAAACAACTGTCAAGTCTTGTTACCGATCCCTGCGGTAGCTCTCGTTGCTTAATTTACATGCCGTGTGTTTCTGGATTTATGAAGCGGTTGATGGCAGTAGATCCATGCCAGTATTCAGTGGCAGAAGTTCGTGACGAGACCGTAGCATCCAGCTCAGCTCTAAAAGGAACGTGTGAGGAACGACACAGAAACACCGGTGGTATCCCAAAGACTCACATCTGTATAGGTTGATCTACATAGACACCAAATCACGTATGTCGGGATATACGTTTAACACAAAGTACAAGGCTATGGGGGACGGACCGGACCGCTGAAAAAAAACATCCCGGTAGGGAGGCAAATTCATAATCTGACCCATGACATAACCACCGCTGATCTGTGTGCATTCGTTCTCCGCACGGAAAAGATAATGCTTTTAATGTATCAATAACACCTTGCGATCTCTCACTGCTCAGGAAGCAGGGGCATCCAGTAGCAGTCTCCAACAACTCCAGGTCACTCCACGCAACATGCCCTTCTCCGGCGAAAATGAACGAGGACTCGACGGGGGTACTTTGGTTGTGCCGCTCGGAGCATAACATACAAGCGCCCATACCATGCGCTTTTTTTCAGGAATGCATGTGTCGGGTGTTGATTGTACGTTCCTTTTGACCTTAATTTCCGCTCAGACGTATTTCTCACCAGATACGAGCTCATGCATTGACGCATTCATTCATGTTGATACTAGCGTGAATGAGCGCTGCCTGGCCGGACGGGGCGCGAGATCATGTACTCGCAGAGGAATCTGGACGAAACTTGGCAGGTATTCTCAGACGCATGTTATCTATCCATACGAAACTATTCAGCTGCGAAAGCCCCTCCACATTTTCGGAGTATGCTGCGTGTAGTGCAGAAATCATTGATGATTTTCAAGGACATCTTAAGCCTTGACGAGATGCGGAGGAGTTCAGGAGCTCAGAAGAATGTTGTGGATCTACAGGAAACAAGTCCTCCAGATGATTAGAAGGTCGCATGTGGTCAGTATGCAAGGTTGTTGCTTTTACACACTTCTTCCTTCAGGATTACTGATCTGACTTTACGGGTACCACAGGAAAGAAGACTGGAGAATCTATTCTAGCGTAACACATTTGCCGGAAGTTTCAACCAAGCGCAACGAATGGGATGGTTCTCAAGAACAGTCCCTATACCCAGAGGCACAAACACATGCGACAAGGAAACATCCAAAATGACATTTTACGTGTTATATATTTTGTGCGTGATTGGTAGTCGATACCACGCCTGTCAATCCTTCACCGGAAGGACAGTCACGACATGCGAGACCAAGGTACACAGAGCGACAGATTGTCCCACGGATGTCTCTCTGTCGTTTTCTGAAAAGAGAGATGGCAGTCGCGATACAGATGGAACCTTGTCGGCGGGCACCGGGCCGATTCGACGCCGGCTGCCTCACGATGTACATCAGATCACCAGGTAGCCTGCCTTTTCATCAACACGGACGAAAGCGAGAGTGTAGTACAATCGCCACAGTGGGCATTCGTTAATTCTTTTTCTTTCTCAGTAAAATACGTGATGGAGCCATGTTCACAGGTGAGCTAGCTTTTGCACTGGGAGTACCTTCCGCGGTCTTCACTGGTTTCGAAAGGGTGCGTCCTTTGCTCCTGTCGAGAGTCCTTTTTAATAAAGTACATCTCCGTGATGGTTGGGAATATCACTCCGCGAAATTTCGCCATGTTCACGGGTGTCCCTGGATTTCGTGGTTTCTTTTTTATCTCATTCTCGAGTCGTTCTTTACAGCCTGCACCGCGGCTCTTGACTGTAGTTCAGCCTTCGCTATACCCGTCTTCACCCATCGGTTCTAGGTCTCTGCAAAAGAAGCGACGTTGTCGATTATTTTCATTGCTTCTTCAAGAAGTTCCACAAAATCTTTTCCGTAATCTTCAGAAATCTTTTGTATATCGTGTTTGACATCTTCTGTTACTCCCTTTCGCTGCGCAAGTCGTTCGCTTCTCAAGTGGTCCACGCGTTTTTTCCGCGCATCCTTTTGCTGTTCGATTCTTCTTTGGCGTTTGGCCGTAGTCGTGAGGTCTGCATGACGCTCCAGGACAGCTTGTCCTTGTGTCATTATATCCACCATCAGTTTGTAAACTTCAGTGCTTGACAAAGTCGAACTTTCGTCGTGCAACCGTTGTGCAAGTGCATCCGCCATTGACAACAGAGCATCCAAAGTATCTCCTTTCTTCTTCAGACGCTTCAGCTGAACATGCTGGTATCCGAGGAGGGCAACCAAGCCTACCACTAATGCGGTCACAAACACTAGACGGGCATCAAGCTGCAAATCAACACACGCACATACGAATATAATACTGTGAAAAGAATGTCGCATCCTCTGTTGCGAATTCACGGGCATTCGCTTTTAAAAAAAGCAACACACAAAACACACTTGTACACATACACAACATCGTACGCCGCTGTAATGCTGAAATCTGACGGCTCTTTAAGGCGAGAACTAGGTTCACCGAAGCTGTTGACGTTCCTCTCCTTCCTTTGCCCCCTATTCGTGCGCGCCAAACAGAATAAACAAAAGTATGCTCCATGGGAATCAGAGTCGCTCGCTTTTTATATCGTCAGTTAATCCCCATGCAACCAGCGGTGCCACTGCCTGAACGCCGTAGAGGTAACAGGTACGTCGCTCGACAAGCGCGGTTTCTCTGCCTCTTTAGTCAGGATATGTCTTTTAACTCCGGGGGACGCAAGTCAGGATCGACATTTCCTCCACTGGCGTCGCTTGCTGTTCTTGCGACCATTCAACACCCGTGGGGGCGACGAGTGCTCTAAATGGATAACTAGCCCCGGCCTGGGTTTTTTGGAATCTTCACAGAGCTACCAATTGAACAGCGGTGATAGTCAGAGTGAAAGAGGTGCCTAATACATCATTAATGGAAACATGCAATACGACTGTTTCCGTCACATGGAAGGAAACGTTCGTTCACACACGGGATCTCCATTGAGATGGCGAACCTTACCGTCTTTCTTCTTCGGCGAACGCGCTTTGGCTGTTGCTGCGCTCTTGGCCTCCGTCTTTTCCTGGAATGTCTTTCACCCTCTCTGTCCTCCGCTCTCCTCTTTCGTTCGCGTCGCTTCAGGGTAACGTCGTTCCCATCAATAATAGGAGAGGCCTTCACTAAAACAAACCCATCGGGTTCGGCCACTGAGCTGGTATCCCGGAGCGAAGCGGTGAGGGAATTCTGGGTGTGGGTCAAGTCTGTGAAAGAGCTGCGCTCATGGCTGTCTTCGTTCTCCTTCGGGTAAGCCTCACCTTGGTAAGCCATTTGTGGGCCTTCGGCGCCTCGTGGGGCGTAGGTAATTTGACCGGGATAGCGAGAGTAGATCCATTTGTAAGGCGCATTTTCAGTTGCCTGCATCAGAGGGAGAAGAGGGTCAGATGAATTCTTGGGGGAGTCTAGATTTATGGGGGACAACAGGAGACTTTTCTGCCCGCGACCTCCTGGACGGCCGTCCTGCAGGGTGTCATTCTCGAAGTCGTCTTCAACAAGTAATTCTTCCGTCGCTTCGCGGGCCGGTTGCGCAGTAGCAAACAAAGGATACGGTAAGTTGATGGTGGATAGAGTGGGAGTGATGACGGAAGATATTTCAAAAAGCAGTCCTTCTTTCTGTGCCAGATAACCACAGATGCTCACTAGGAGGCTCCGCGCTATTATTCCACGGCGCCTCACAGGTGCGCGCAGAGAATGGCTTGAAGCCAGCATTTCTCTATTCTCATATGACCGCGACATCACCAGTCGAGAGTGATTCTTCTTCGAGTCGTGGGGCGAAGCGTGTGCTGAGTCACTAAAGCCATACGGACGTTCATGCATGCGGCTCGGGCGGCACGAGCAACTCGTCTGGGTGGCATTCATAGCTTCTCGCTCGAAATACAAGCACTTCCAGTTTGCAAGAGGTCTCAAATACAGTCGAAAACGCACATTTACCCATATGATAGAACACTATCTGGCGGATGGCTCTGGGGAGCATTAAATGCACTGCACTGCAGATGAAACCTCAGCGGTCATCTGTGAGCGTGGGCGCCGTGACGGCTCTATGTAGATCTGCTTTCTCGGTAGTTTCGGTGTTGAGAGACGTGCAATACGCGCAATTACTGTGTACAAAACGAAACGTGTCTTTGCGAAAGCCAATATGGTTTTTCACATAATATTTGATTACTCGTTTTCTTGCCATCGGTGAGCGGTAAAAGGCAAAAGAGTTTTGACAATGGCACAACAATCTGCGGCAGGAGTCCTCGGTAACTGTCATGTTGGGGGGTGCTATCCGCAGCGGGTACTGATGAACACGGCCTTTCCAACAGTAGTTGCTTGTGACTTCATGAAAGTTTTTGCAAGTAGAGAAAGGTGAAATGCATCGTGTTCGTGCCGGAGAGTTGGATTCCAGCGGCCAAGGTCTAGTCAATGCCACTGCACGATGGAGCCGAGAGAAACCCACTGACTACATGCTTCGATGACAAACGCAACCGCAGCTTTTTGACGTGTGTGCAGCTTGTTTGACATGAGTGCAATCCATTTGTGGCATGGCTTACTGATGAAGGAAACACACACCTGCCATCTGACAAAAGTGGTCCTTCCCTGTTAGCCGCAACAGAGTGTCGGCTTCGCATACCAGACACACCGCTGTCAGTGTCATCCAGTCGGTGCAATTTTCAGATAAAGACACTTTATTGACACTAAATGAAAGAATCGGGTACAAACGACACTGGTAGAGAGTAGTTAGGGATAACCGCCGTGTTCTGGAAGTGGTACCTCGCGCTGGTTTCCGCGTCTCAGGCAGAATCACGCCCGCTCCGTCGCGTACTCGATGACCACGCACATCCTGTCGGAGATCACAAAGAAAAAGGCGAAGAAGTGCATTATTGATGTCGAGAAAGAGAGCATTTGTAAAGCGATAAGGTTGCGCCACCTCCTAGAGGACGGATGGCACCGAAGCTTCGCGAAAGAGCTCGTGTATTAGCTGTTAATGACCGCAACAGATTCAGGGAGAAGCTGCACCACTAGCTGCCTGGCTGTATGGGGGAGCTATTGTGCACTTTACATATCCAGTAATCGATGGTGACAACTTGCAGTAGCTGCGGACTCAAGCCGGAAAACAATGTGGGCGGGCGTCTCAGTGGACGGTAGGCCGAATCGACGGCTTTGAGAGGGTTGTACGCTTCAAACGCCCCTTATTGTCCGCGCTGTACACGGAATATTTAAAGGGGTTCCAGCAACAATGGTGATGAAGCGCAGAAAACAGACATAGAGCTCCCAGGTAGGTGACAGAGAACAGGTTCATCAACGGAAGCGGGCACGACAGAAAAGAAACTGCCTCGTCGGGCCTGACTCACATTTTAGTTTTTCCTCAAATGTCTTTGTCTGAGTACCTTCTATTTTGAGGATGCAGCCGATGACATGTGAGGGTTATTGCATTGGAGTCGATAAGCTCGTAGGTGGAGGCCCGATGGTAGCTTCGACGTCCTTCTCTTTGGTTCTGGTGACACAAATCGTCCAAGACAGGTAGGCTAGATGTGAATGGGGATCATTGTTTCTAGTCCAACACTACTAGATAACTGTGTGGCAACCAGAGTTCTGCCCCATAGTGGAGTCAAAACGGAACCGCTCCGGGAAATCAGGAGGTGCTGCTCACTCAAGAACGCGACAACTGAATTTCAGTAACGTGAGGTCTGACGCGCACGTCAGCAGTGGTAGCCGAGAAATATGACTTTTAAGTTTTAGAAGAGCAGAACCAATCACTTCTGTGGTGCGTGAACGTGTGTTGCTCCCAGCTGCGCGCTACCAAGATCGTCCCAACTCGAACACCGTACCATGAGGAGCGCCCTAACATTTCACTCAACCCAACAAAGGCCGTAGCAACGAGTTTTCTCTTTGCTCGTCAGTGTTGCTGCGTCACTGGGATTGCCGGCTGCCAACCAACGGCACTGGAGGCGGCAGACCGTAGCTGACGACTCTAACATCGGAAAACCTATTTGAAGATGGAACGGTTTTTCGATACCTTTGCTTGGGTGCCAAATCTAAAATTGCTTCTGCCACAATCGTGCGCGGTCGGATCTCGTACTTACCTCCGCGCATTTCGGCAACACCGTCAAAAACCATCTTACCAAGCACGGACGAGGATTGTGTGATACCTTCAGGAACTTAGGTAATTCGCCAAAAATGCGTGGCAAGATGCCACAAACCCACGAATGCCGATCTGTCACAACCCGTCGTTGAGTTCTGCACTTGAAAAAGAAACCAGAGAGGGCCTGCTGCAGGCAGACTTGGTGCTTGCACAGCAAATGCACCTTCTTCCGTTTCAAGCAGCATTTCGTGGGTTGGGCGCTTGGGCAAAAGCTGACGCGATTCTGCAGTGCTGTCATTTCGGGCAGATTTCAGAGACGTCAGTCTATGGTCCGTAGTAGGTTCCACAACCCTTCGGAACATGCCGACCGACCGTCATACCGAAGACTTCCGTTGCGGTTTCTCCGTTTGAGAGAGCAGCAACCGTGTGAACTCGTTTGTGTCTCGCCCTCACCACAGTGACTAAGTTCCGCGGATTGCCCACCAATATTCGCGGGGTATTGTGCAAAGGAGATGGTAAAACATTTCGCTGATGAAGCATATTGACTAAGAATGGAAGACTTGGTGCACTGCTTAGACACGTCTGCGTCTCCCGCCGCTTAGTTTTTCTCTTCACATTTTCTCGGAAGCCTGTTGCGAGCGCTCGGACCTGTTCTACAGCTCGTCTAGCAGTGCATGCATGCTCCTCAGAGATGCTAGGCGGAGTAAAATGTTCCCCCACTCCGTATGTCTGCAAAAGCTAGAGAGACTACAACGTAGTCTTTTTCCGTCGATTGTGATTTGTCAACAACAAAAGCTTGCTATCTGTGCTAATCCACTGGCATGCACGAATGAAAAAACCGTACCGTTGTGAGCGTGCTCTACAAACAGCTCGGTATTGGATCACTCTGTCGGCGCCGGGTTGTTTGCCGCTTACTTGGCTCAAAAGGCGTTTTTGAGTGATCGCTGGACGTCTATTTTCTCCCGCACTTTGAAAATTCACCTCAACTCAATTTTTTTATCAAACAGCATAAGACATGCATCCTATCATCTGTACCGTATTAGCGATCGTCGGCTTCCGGGGCCCTCAACGAGGCCGTTGCATCAGAGCAGCCAACGCCAACGCTGGCGGTGAGGAAAGGAGTGTCGGTGTTTCTGTCTCTCTCCGTATTCTTGAGTTTTTCCGCGGGCGTAGATCACAAACGCGTGACAATCCCCTGGACACCTCACGATTTGCCGCAACCCTAAATTCCTTCCGCGTAGCTGACGTCGCAAATTGTTGAAAACATGGGCACATGTCAGAGAGAAAGAGCTGCGAAGGCGATTCTCAGACTGCATTCTATCGAGGACACAGGCACGTTTTCTGTTGTGAAGGGCGAGACTATATCAGAGGCCAGATCAACAGCGATTACCCGGTTACCAGCTACGAATTTCGCTGGTCGGACTTCGGCTGCGTCAGAGCAAGAACAGCAGATGGTTGTTGCCACGCAAGATCCTTCGGACTTTTGTTATATTCACGAACTCCAGGACGAGATCGTATTTATTCTTCTGTCGTTTCTTGGGCCTCCTGCGAGTGCGTTCCACAAGGTTGGTTCGGTAGGGAATGCCAACTATCTGACTGGGTTTCCGTCCTGCGCCATGCGCGTGCGCTGCATTCTTGTGTAGACTCCTCTATTTCATGAAATTGTAAATTCTGCCAGAGATTCAAGCCGCCGAAGTGCTCTTGTCAGGAAGTTTGGCTTCACCCGGTATTCTGCTTCTCTCTACAGTGCTGGATGTTTTGCCGTGTTCTGTGGATGGAAGCTGAACTGAAAAAAACAGCAGTTTTTATCGTTACGCAGCGATCCCAGGGGAAGCTGCGGGACAGATGCCTTATCTTCTGGTGCCGTTTCATTCGATAGATCGGTCCTACAGTGCGGCCACTAGGAATTGCTCGTTTTCACACCCGAGAATATTGCCATGATCTCGAGGTAACAAGGAAATGAACTTCGTCTTCGATTCTGGTGCAGGTCCTTGCCCGTTGTGATGCACGACTTCGCGACCGTGTCCTGCGACCTGCTAACTTCTAATTCATGCCGAGTTTTGCTTTTTCTGTTCAGTTAAGCCGTCGATTGCGGGCGGCAGTGGCGAACGAAAAACTCTGGGAAGAGTTCTTCGTCAAGCGATTCAAAGATAAGCTAGTGAGTTCTCACGCTTCCACGTTTTATTCGATGTTTCTTCGTCCTTCAAAAGTGAGACATATGCCTGAGTTCTTCTTGCATTTTCATGGATGGGCATTTACGTGAGGCAGAACCGGCACCCTCGCTGGGTGAAGTGTGGACATGCGACCCCCGAGGGGAAAGCGGGCTGTTTTGGGGTGCCGTTGCATGACGTTATCTCTTTCTTTATAGTTCGGGTCACGTCAATATCTTGCATCTTCTATCCATTTGTCACGTGGAAGACGTGTACGGGAAAAGTTGAGAACTATCCAACTGCATATGTCCTTTCTCTGACGCCAGTTCAAATTCTCTCCTTATCGGTGGTCGGGCGGGATACGTTCTCCTACTTGTGCTTTCTGAAACTTGGGTCTTGTTGCGATGCTCGTAGCAATGACATAACGCGGCGCTGACCAGTAGGTT
Organism: Hammondia hammondi; assembly: GCA_000447165.1. Taxonomy (NCBI): domain Eukaryota; phylum Apicomplexa; class Conoidasida; order Eucoccidiorida; family Sarcocystidae; genus Hammondia; species Hammondia hammondi. Next base: position 20,853 of record AVCM01036338.1, read on the forward strand.
AGGCGAACCGCCATCGTATTAGACGTTTGAGGCGAGTTTATTCTTCAGAGGTGCAGTGCCCAGCAGGGTATACTCGTATGACGACGTTGCTGTTCTATATCTGTCAGAATTCACCTTCAGCATGGCGATACAGTCGAGCAGAGGCGCTCCCTTTCCGTCCCGCTCTTCCTTTGTGGCTTGCGTCGTCCTTTACCCCTCAGTCGGGAACGACAGCAAGTTCTTCACGCTCTGCTTCTCCCTCTTCAGTTTCTTCGTCGCGTTCTTGTTCCATGGACAGGTCACGAGCAACCTGTTTCCCAGCGTGTCTTGTAGCACTTCCAGGTTCGGTGTGCTCGGGCGACAAAAATGTCTGTCTCGCTGACCATTCGCTGGGTTGTCCTCTCCTTGTTGATCTGACTGCCACTTCTCGCCGGTGCTCGAACCTCGATCTAACATCGTTGGTCGGGTCCGCCGTTTGTGTGTCTGCTGTACCCCGCCAGCTCGTGGCGACAGCCTGGTCACACTCTTCAGGGGAAAATGCCTTCAGTATACCAGATTTTTCATGTGACACTTTTCGGGAACTGCATTTGTTGCCAGAGTCGACCCCCCAAGGGAAGGCTGCTGTTTCGCGTCGGTCTTCTTCTGAGCGGGTTCTCGATAACGCACTTCGGTGTATGGGCATCCCGTCGGGAGGGAAATGTTGGAGAGGGAAATATCTGTTGAAGCATTCATTGGAAAGGAAATTTGCAAGTGCTCAGTTCGACCTACAGAGGACCTGGTTTCTGGACAGCCCGACTCTCGGTCCCCCCCCACCTGGTAGCGATGGGGACGTACCGGAGGATACATGTGGTCCAAGGTCTGCGTCATCTGGTACAATACATTTGCTGGATGGAACCCCGCCAAGTAGTGACGGGGGTAATTTTTCACATGAGGGAGAAGATGAGACGAATTCTCCACTGGTGTCTTCGTCCATGTCTCATCGACACTGCCACCACCCGAGATACCTGTGTCACAGTCGCGATCGCCATTCTAACAGGAAAGGCGACTCATGGACTCCCACAGTTCGACCTCTCATAATCACGTCCACTGCATCCCGTTCTCCGGCGTCCACACCTGGAGGACCTCCTCCGGTGTGTGTTCTTAACCTCCGCTTTTTCGGCGATGGAGCCGGCCTCCTGTATGCAGCTAGGGCGGGAGGCGTTGGGGCTTTCTGTCCAGATCGTGGTTGCCACTTGAGAATTTTCTCTCTTCATAGAAGAGTTCGAAGGGGGGAAGCGAGAAGAGTAAGATGTGCAGAGTCCCACGCTTCCGCAGGCGACCGCCAGGCGATGAGGAGGGGAAGGACTCGGTGGGGGGCGAACGGCTTCCTTCGACAAACAGGAGAAGAAAGCAGATTTCATTCGGACTCTTCCGAGGGGAGTGGACGGGATGGCGAAGGCAAATCATCCAGTAATGAAGTTGACACTGATCCTGTTAATGGGAGATCTGACGCCGTGATAGGAGAAGAACACCGCAGACGGAGGGAGGTCCGCGGCCTTGAGCGCCCAGCATTCGCTCTTTGTGTGGCTCATACTATCGATGACGCCATGGGCCGATTGCATAGTTATCGAAACAGTGCTCGGTCATGTCGAACGGCAATACAACTCGAAGAAACCACGAATTTTGAGAGACAGCGCCCTTTGGTGATCGGTGGCTACAGTGACGGGAAGGTAGGTATGAGGCACGGACAATTGCGAGGCTGTGCATTTCTTCCGATAACCCCGTGGGACTCTGGCTTTTTTGCAAACCAACTGGATGGAACATGGGACAAGAGATACATAATCTGTGAGGCGACGCCTTGTTGAGTGAACGGTTCTTCGCACACAGAACCATTTGTAACGTGGGAGGTGCAGAGGCCGCTCACCTGATTCGGTATATGTGGCTTGTCCTATCGACATACATATAGTGTGAAAAACTTGCGGGTCTGAAGGAGCAGGATGGTCGACGCACACAGGGAGTTGTACGGGTTTTCTGTGTCTTCCTGCATGTTTTGTGCGCGCGTGGAAGAGTAGCTCTAAGTGCACGCAGATGGTTTCCCCCTGGGCGCTGGTTCTGGTGTTACGTCGAGTTGCCTGCCACAATGCTTGTCAAAATTCGTTTTCATCTTTTCAGATCGGCATGTGGGATTACTGTCATCCCGACCGGGTTCTCGAGCACCTGGAAATCACTGAACGACTTCATCGTGGCCCGTCTGCCATTAAGAGCGTCTGCGCGATTTCTGGAGGTCTTGCCGGTCGAGGGGGCTGTGACATTCTCGCTGGAGCGGAGGACGGAGCGATAGCGCTCCTCAATGCAGATCGGCCAGACATTGGAATTGTTCAACGTCTACGTGGCCATACGGCAGCAATACAGTCTATCGCGTGTGAACGCGAAAGCGGCTTGGTATTCACTGCATCACGAGTATGTCCACGTTCTTTTTAGATACACTACGCTTCCGGACAGGAAAGTGGCTCTGCTGTATCGAGAAAAAAAATAGTTGAACTTATTAAGGTAATTCACCACCCTCGCACGTGACATCTGTGTGTACAACACGCTTGTGTGCCACTAATCTCGTTTCACAGCTTGCGCGGCTCCAGTACGCTGCAGTGCCGCCTCTTGAAGTGAGAAGCCACAAGTGAACCAGAGCGGGAGAAGATTTTGGACAGTGACGTATCCACGTGCTCGGTCTGACCAGGTGTTTCCGCCTGACATGTTTTTTCCGCGCTTTTCATTGGACTGCATTTCATCTTGCCTATGTGTTTTCTCCGTACATGCTTCTACAGGATCGTATGGTTCACATTTTTGACTTCCGCGCTGGCGAGCATCCTGTGGCCTCCTGCGGTAGACATGATGACTGGGCGATGTGCGTCCAAGTTCCGGATGGCTTAGGCGCACGCATTTTCGAGAGTGAGACTTATAGGTTGTTTCTGAAAATCCTAGTGATATCTGAGGCGCCGCAGTGATACAAATCTCGCGCAACTGCGAACTTGTAGATCACGCTTTCGACAAGTACACGAACTACCTGTGATGATGTGATTTATTGACTACGGCAAGAAAGCATTTGTAGAGGCGGTAAACTCTCACCGGAGACGTGTATCACGCTTCCCGTTATGTCTTGTTTACTGTCGTTACGAAGGGCGTTGTCAAAACAAGTAGTCGAGGCCACACGCATCATGCACGAAGCTCGAGGGGAAGGTATGTAAAAATAAGTACATGTCGGCCGCACCACCTAGTTTTAAGGATTGGCGCCAGTCGTAGAACTATTCTCTATCCGTGTGTTTTCTCTATAGCGGCTGACAGGGCGGTGCATAGCTGGGACTTAAGGAGGTTGCTCGGTGATTTCCAACAGTCCGCTGCTGATCGAGACCAGACAGCGAAGGCGTTGGCAGAGAGGCACCGGCACAAACAACTTATCAGTGGCATGCGGTGAGCAGTGAAGCAAAGTAAAGGTATACCCAATGCAGCGTCTTGGTACGATTTCCCTTGGACACTTCACATGCAAACGGCAAAATCATGCTCAACTACCATGCCACACGCTCAGGGAAGTACGCTGGCGCCGAGATGCATTTTGCAAGAAGTGATTACCTTTCTTTTGCATTGGCATTCCCGATCTATCTGGAAGCACACTTCCTTCTAACGCAGCCAGGTTTTTCTTTTTTTTTCCCTAAATACTCTGTTCATCGTCCGGCGTCGTTGTTTATAACTTATGCTGCATGTTCAGGCTGGATGCCTTTCGACTGGTCAGTTGCTCTTTGGACGGCTGCATTTTGTTGTCAAGCCTAGAGAACCGCGAATTGGGTACTCAAGATAGCAGCTGTGTTGAGCAACAAACTGATGTCAGTGTCTTAAAGCGAGGAGGAACAACGCAATGGATGCTGGGCGTTGACTTTGCTGAAACGAAAATGGCAACATCGACAGTAGACGGCGCGGTCCAGATCTACCATCTGCTCCACCTCCATACGCTGCCGGGGCGTTTCTTATACACCTAAGCATACAGTGCTTGGTAATAGTTAGAATACGTGGGATTCAGCCTCGGTGAGCATTTTGAAGAATATCGTCGACGAACAGGTAGAGTTGATGTGTGTAATAATGGGAACATCCCGTTGTCACGTGTAATGTCTCCAGTAGGGCTTCGTGTACGCTGGAGTACATCTTTTTCTACATGAAGAGAGAGACACTTTAAAGCAAGCAAATACAATCAAGGAGACGGCGAATCAAAGGAAACAACTCAGATGTCCTGACCACCGTGGAGAATCACCGTGCGTTTCCGCAGTGGAACGCTGTCAAGGCTTGATCAATGGCTGCTTGGTTCTTCCGTTTCGTGGCTATTAATGACAAATACTACGCGTTTTGAAATGGACTGTCTCTCTTTGTGGTATATTCCATTGCCATCTCAGTTTTTGTCAGTATTGCCGGCGTAGACCATCGCCACGAGTAGCAAAGGAGCACTGGGCGTCTGTCGTCTGTTGTAGAACGCCGTGCCCCTCCGGAAATGTAAACGATTGATAATGTTTCAGATCCTGCGAAGACTGTGCTGTTTCAAGAGCGAACTTGTCAGGTTCAACGCCTGTATATCGGTTCTGTGTGACAGGTGCAGTTGTACTGGAAATATGCGTTGCATATGCGGCGGCAGCCTTTTACGGGTATCTTCTGTGCCTGGTGACTGTCGTTGCTGTGTTTTTCTTCATTGACCGATTTTTCAAAAATCTTTAATCGTTGTTTTACCACTGAATCACAACCCGGTTTATGTGAGTATTATGCACAAGCTGTCGATTGGACAGTTCTCTGTAGCAGGACGTTTCGATGCTCCGAACACGCGAACGACGTACGGGCTGGATCTGCCTTTTTTGAACAGAGTACTAAGTGAGTAGATAGTTCTAGAGGTTATATATATACATATACATAAATGTACACACTGTCATATACGTTTCGCATGACGCGTGGTCTACAGGAACACGAGTTTCTCGATGTTAGCTGCTCGGAAGATATGATAAGAACTACCCTGTGCATCGCGGGATGAATGAGTTGCCAATAGAGTGTCCCAGTCTGCTGAATCAACCAGATTAGGCGGCTGTTGCTTATGAACAAACACAGAGCGCGTTGCCCGTCTAGCTTATCAAAGTGGCATTTCGACACCGCAGGCGTCAGCAAACTTTCGATAAAAGTATCATAACAATAAATAAGTGGGGTGAAGTCGTGACAAGATAGCTGTACTGGAAGGTGCTAGTCCGACTAAATTCAGGAGACACTTTTCCGCGGGACTAGTACAGTGGGATGTAAAGTACTGTTTGGCGGATGCACTGTATGGAATCGAAAACTATGCTAGTGTTGAGCGGTGAAGGTTAAAAATTGGCAACTTCCGGCTTGGCGTTTTCAGCAGGACTGTAGAAAAGCATGGACAAAGACACTTCAGAATGTAGGAGTCGTTGCCTTAGATGAGACCAGCTAGGCTGCCGAACACTATGTCCGCGCGGCAGTCTCACTACTGCAGTTGTTCGAACGAGCAGGGACGACTAGAACACTAAAGGCCAGACCGGTCGACAGGACATTAACAAGCGACCGATGTGCGTTCACTTTATTTACTTGTATGTTTTCTTCTTTTACTATCAGGCAAAAGCTTTTAGTTGGCCAAAATGCGGTCGGCTCTTTTTTTGGGAACCTTTTTCATTGGCATCAATGCCGCCAGTGCCAGTTCTGAGATTGGTGCTGGCAGTGTCTCGACTCTGGAGGAGCTTCAAAGGTTGGCGGCAGAATCTGACGATGGCAGGAACCAGCTTGACTCTCCAGATGCGCTTGAAAAATTGCAAGAGGCCCAGCGGGCATCACAGTCTTTTGCCAATCGGAACTTTAAAGATAACGAGGTTGGGAACGGCCTTCTCCCGAACAATGACGAACCTCGGGAGGAACAATCTGTCGACAGTTCCGAGGACGTCGAACAACGGGCCCTAGAACAAGAGACTGATTTCCTCGCACCGCGTCCACAGCCTGAGAAGGCAGCAGTGTACCGAGAGTTGCAGGTTGTTAGTACAGGAAGTGCAGGTCCTGAGGAGAATGGCGACCAAGACGAGCTCCAGAATGACCTTGGTCAACAGAATGCCGACGAGAACCAACCAGACATTGAGAGAAATGAAATTCCGGAAGAACTAGAAGATCACCTTAGCGAAGCAAATGGAAATGAAAAGGCGTCATCTGGCGACAACGAGGCGGATGGTATCGGCTTCATGCTGGAAGAAAAGGAAAATGAGCTCACAGATCTGGAAGCACCTGGAAACGAGTCGACCGGGTCCACGGAAGAAGAATCCGAGGAAGAACGATCCCTTGGCAAGAGAAGATACTACTACGCGGCGCCAAAAAAAACCCAGCCCCCGCCGAAGAAGATAGCTGTCGCGCCCAAAAAAGCTCCTCCAGTAAAGGTTCCAATGAAAGTGCAGGAGAAGAAGGTTGTTCCACCTCCGAAGAAGGTTCACCAGAAAAAGGCTGTGGCCCCGAAAAAGGCCGTTCGACCAGCCAAGAAGTACGTGCCCGTCCAGAAGAAGGCACCTCCGCCAAAGAAAGTCTACGCGCCACCGCCGAAGAAAGTCTACGCACCGCCAAAAAAAGCGTACGCCCCCCCTCCAAAGAAAGTATATGCACCCAAGAAGTACGTTCCGGTGTCAAAGAAAGGTGGCTACTGAATTTAGCTGTGTGTTACCGCACGAGTGTGCGGGTCGTTGAGTTTGCGTAAGACGTCCGAGAGGAGAACTTACAACACATGTCTACTAACTTCGGTCAAATGACCTTGAAATGAAAGTGTCGGATCTTGTCCCTGACATGTATATCGTTATTCGAAGCAGCTCCACGTTAACACACTTACCTTCCCCGTAACTGGAAGGTAATTGATCGGAAGCCGTCGATGCCTACTCGGTAATTTATCTACGCTGCAAAGAATGGTCGTAGGCCAAAAGCGACAATCGCGGAATGCTGTCACACTCGTGAGTTCCCATTCGAACATTCGCCTCACATGCCGAAGCGCTTCCAGCACGGTTTCAAGCCGCAGGTAGTGAAGCTTCTACTGTCGCACCATCCACCTCAACCCTAATTTCCGAACCTAACGCTGTCCCTTTCACTGTTTCATGGGAATACATGATACCATACTTCACTATACTTTGCCTTAATGGCACATGCCATCTCCCTATACAAACTTGCAGTTCTGCCAGTATTCAGAGCAGTTCGAGTGTCTATAGAGTCACGAGCTAAGTCTGCCACTGAAAATCTTCGCGACATGAACACCGGTGACAACTGTGTCATCGGCAGTCACTCATTACAGAACTACTGAAATGCTCCAGAAGTCCCGCGATGAAAAGGAAGTGACTTCTGCTGTATATATTATTCAAGAACATCTGTCCTACGTTTCGAAAGGACTGACAATAACGGTGGCTCCTGTGGCACCTATTGTCAGTCATTCTATAGGAGATGCAGTCAGCCATATTGGGTTTTGGTCTAATGTGCTCGAGGTGCTGAACACTCGCCTTTTCTTCCGTGTCGCAAAACAAGAATCACCAAATGCAAAAACTGAGCCTTCGCTACCACCGTATTTCTCATAATAGTATAGAATGGGGCATTCAAGCTCACTTCCAGAACGACAGCCGGGTCAACAGCGGGTTTCTCTCGCTAGTTCGCGACGCTCAACAGACAGACTTCTAGTCGCTGTACCAAAACTGCGGACGGCGTCTTTTTCAGCCGGCTGCGTGCCCGTATTTGCCAAGGAACCCGCGTCGCATTTTTACAACCAGGTTCGAGTTGCTTGCGACACATACCGTAGGAAAGCCGCGGCCAGTCTCGGCTTTGCGAGCCATCGAGCACCGCACGTACAGCTCGACGTGGTCTTTGATGTACCATCGAAGTTTCTTTCGCTTCGAACCTCTTGACACAAACTGAAACACAAACACTTCCATTTATCCATCATATTATGTTTTCTTTTTCCCAAGACGTCTGTCGAGAGAGTTCGTGTCAGTTAAACTTGAAGCTGTCGATGATCTCATGGGCAACGTGGCGCAAACGCAGTCGTTATCTCCTTTTCGTACGGTTTTTTGTCTAGCAGAAACTCGTGCTTTTTACATCGGTTGTATCTCATTATTTCTTCCTGGCCTAGGCCGCGTGATTCCCCTTGCGACGTATTGTTAGGTGAGATTTTAGGTTGTTATATAGACAGCGCACAAGTGGCGTCTCTGTTTGCCAGACTGAAGTCGATGCTTCATTGTTAGTGCGGCTGAGAACATAAACTGCTCACGCAAGCTGAGGTAGTCACTGTCCTTTTAAGCACGTTTTCTTTGACTTTTTTCGTCGAAAGTATCCAGGGTGTGGGCTTGTGGTTTGCAGGCATTGAAACAACAGGTCTAAATAATTCGATTAAAAAATGCAGCTCAAGAAGCTTTCAGTCGTCTCTATTACCCTTTTGGGGCTTTTTAAGTTTGTTACTGGTAAGGCGAATTCGTTCGCAATGGCAGGCTGACAGTTTTTCTTATAGAGAGAGCCAGGGTGATACACGTCACGTTTGAACTCTGCATAACGTCGCTGGGTTGCTTCTGCCTTTTTTTCCAGGACTGTCCGAGGGCGTGGACGTCCCAGTCAGATTTGGATCGGAGACGGCCCGGGCTGATCTTTTGAACCAGGTGTCAGAGACAGGTAAGCACCACATGGACGATATATTGCATTTTGTTCCGAGGTTTTCAAGACTATCGGCAGAAGACAGTTGTGTTTTTGTGAATGACTACACCTGCGCTTTCTGCAGTATTCTCCTTAGTAGAAACTACTGAAGATGACAGAAGCGCCGCATCTATCGTGAGAGGCGCCTTCAGGAGTGCCCTCAAGGAAATACTTGTTGCAGTGAAAGGAGAGGTTCAACAAACATGCGAGGAGCTTGCGGATCTTGCAGCGCGAAAAATCCACGAGGCCGAAGAACGTGGCGAGGGCCGTCTCAACGAGGAAGAGGCCGTTGACGACGATTCAGGTGAGTGAAGAGGTCAGATCCAAAGTACAAGATATTTTATGCGTGGCGCTTTGATTTGTAAAGAGTACTTCAAAACTGTGTGGTGCCCTTGATGTGGTCGACAGATTTCAGCTTCTTGGATTCACCAAAGAAGAATGAAGCTTCTATCAGGCCGCACGGCTTCCTTCAAGAGAGGAAGTTCGTAGATACGTTGAAGACTCTTGCGAAGGGAGCGCTTAAGACTTTTGTTGAACCTATGAAAGCTGCACTTGTCGACGGAATAAGGCCAATGCTGCCGAAAATTAAGGAGGTAGCTATAGACGTCTTTAGACAGGCGTGTGAACATGCGGAGGAGAAGCTCCAGGACGCATAAGAGTCGCTTCGCTCTTGGCGCTTCCCGTGTTTTTTGCGTGCGGTGGAGCCTCTGCCTATCTTGCGTTTGCTCATCAATCGCATCGAGCGGCGCACAACAAATGAAGACGCTGAGTGGGAGTTCCCACTGCTGACATGTTGCTGAGTCACCTCTCTTTTTTCTACAGAAAGGTAAAGTTGCGATAGCGACTGGTATACCGAGTTTTGATGACATTGTGGGCTGTTGTTGTGGATTGGAGCGCTTTTTTTTTACGTAACAGTAATGGTTAGTTAGGAGGGTTTTGGAAAGGATTTTTGGGCGCCAGAGCATTATCCCATTTGCTGCTAAATTGACCGGTTGAAGCGGAAACAATTTAAAGCATCTAAGCTCACTGGTGAGGCAGGCGCCTACCGCCGCACCTCACTGTTCTTTAAGCCAGTGCATTGCACTCCAATTCCAATTATGGAAACACAGATCAATTATCGTCTAATCAGTGGTGAAGTGCAAGACGCTCGCAGGCACGTAGCGTGTGTTCACCGGTAGATACTAATTAATCAATTCAAAGTCAAGAGAATGGAAGCTGATGAGCCCGGATAATGTTTTCGAGTCTTGATACAATCAACGAAAGTCGTTATCGTCGGCAAACCAAAGCCACTTGAAGTCTCGTATGCTTGACGAGAATATAACAGATATAAAGTGGGATGCAGGACCCACGAGTATCCGGGCGAGGACATCCGGCGGTCGCTGACCTCCAGCCATGTAGAAGTGTCAGCCAGCTTCGC
>AVCM01036339.1:0-41112 GCA_000447165.1 Hammondia hammondi
CCCGTCAACGCTTCGCCTGTAAGTTGAAGTTTCTGAGCGCGCTTCCAATATTACGGCATCACCAAGTTCGTCACAAGGGTCCCAGCGAAGTTCTATATCGACCCGTTCACGGACCAGGGCCTAAACGTGGTCAGCAACGCACCAGCACGCACCCTCGTGGACGCTGGGAAGCCCGGTGGCGCATCTCACATTTTATGTCAAAGATCGACAGGGAGAAGTCGTTCTTCCATCAACCTGGAGGTCTTCGTAATCCAACAAGAACAAACGAAGATGGGAGACTTACCACCTCATCCCTACCCTAAAAATAGGCAGAGGAACGAGACTCGCAGACAGACAATCTACGTAAACTGCATGCCCCTGAGACATTATCGAATCTTCTTTAGTATCCTCTGTTTCCTCTGTCGCTGCGGAGGATTGTCCGTACATGCCATCCCTTGCTGGTATCATTCGCCTGTAGTCTCCCTTGCCATTCCAACTTCGGAAGTGTCAGCCGACCGTTCTGTTTCTCGAGCGGCTCTTTCACTGCTGCATTTCTCCAGATTCTCGCCTTTCCACCTCTCCCACTGGTGTAGCAGTGAGCAAGATACAAAAACACCACTCACGTCAAGAGTTTCTACCCACGTGACGCGGGGACGTTATCACCTATAGATCTGGCCCACCAGGGTACCACTTGCAGGCAAGTCGTCGCCTCTTTGCAACCGGGGACGGCCGATACCGATGGCTCCGGTCTCTTTGTGGCTGCCAGTTTCCCTCACGTGACAGGAAAAATATCTGCCGCACAATCTAAGCGTTGTTTGCATCCTCCTTCTTCTCCACCTGCGCCTTCTTCTTCAGTTTCTTCGGATTTACCGAAACGGCCAACAACGCCTTCAGACTTTCATCCTCAACTGTGTGAATGCTGTCCAACTCCTTCTCGTACACCAAGGGGAGACCGGTGACCTGCATGGCAAGGATTCGACGTGCCATCAGAAAACCAAAAAACGATCCACGTTTTGTCGGCGGCAACGGCTGCACGCTTTTCGACCTTTCCGACCAGATAGCAGATTCTTCCCATCACAACACAGCTACACGACTGACACACCTAAAGCATGTTATCACGATGCATATGCGGATTACGTATATGTAATGCTTTTGCACTACAGTTGTGACAGACAAGACATAACTACACACTCTACTTCAACGTTTCTCCGCGTTTTTCCTCACGGAACCGAACGGGGTTGAACCCCGCTGAGAATAATATGAAAAACGAACAGAGGCTGACTGGGTGTACACAATTCGTACGCTTCAAGGGATGATATTGTCTGCACACAGAAAAACTGGCTCACCTTCTTTGTGCCCGTGGGGAGGAGGAGGAGAGTGAATTTGAACTGGGCTACGTATTCGCCAGGTTTCTCTGTGAAGAACAACCAAGAAACATTCGCGTCGCGGAAAACAGTGCACCAAAATAAGCGAAACATGGTTGCGGGGTGTCATCAACCGAAGGCGTTCTTTGCATTGAAGCAAAAAGGCTTTGCGAGTCTGTGAGGAGCAGCTGTCGTGGAAGCACTATGCACTGGAAGCAATACATTTCCACAAACCAACCATTTCACGTCCTCTGGCACAAGCATCAAAGGTTGCAAGTGGCAACAACAGAAGCAGCTTTGCCTCCGAGTCCTCCGTAAGGCAGGAAAGAAAAGTTCTGCACACCTGTCATGACAGGGTACGGGTGGAGAAGCTCATGCCGCATCGCTTCGGCGACGCCAACTTTGCATGCTCTGTCATCCGAGAATCCGCGGAGAGAAAACGGCAGGGTCGGGTACTCTGAACACAAACATAAATTTACGGTCAAGAGAGTCGTCAGCGAATTCAGGTGGCAATCCTCTCCTTTTATGAACACTCCTGCACCCTCAACGAGAGCGACTTCACTCGACATCACGCTGACCCGTCTTCCGACAATAGATGGTAACACGACAGCTTTCGCCTAACCTCTCTGTAGTTCTCAAACATCACAACCCGCACCCCCCAAAAAAGAAAAAAGACGCCTGCTCACGACCCTTTACTTCTTTCAGTACTTTCTCGGCTTTCCCCCTGGCCTTCCGTATTTTTTTCCATCTCCCCAAGTTCTGTCTTTCCGTTTTCTTGCCATCTTCCGGTCACTTCACACATCACCCACGACAGGACAGAGAGCCGCCTCTCGGGAAAGAAGGAGTCTTCTTCGCGACCTACTGTTTTGCACTTCACTCATGAAGTGCCGGCCAAGTTGAGACTTGAGGATGTATGTGCGGTCTACAGCCCTCTTGTAAACTGTCGGTTTGACTGCCGCGTCTTTGGCCTTGCCTTCTCCTGCAGACAGAACGCAGAGTGTCTCGGCAACTTCAGCGCCTTGCCACCTTGTTACGCACAACTTTACGTACACGGATACATCGAAAAGGGCTTTCCATTCACAAGTATTTTGATGCGTGACTTACCGCTGGAGATGACGATGTCGACGCCATACACTTCATTTGGCTCGAACTCGAACTCTTCCGGCTGAAAAAAGTGTCACACCAGATGCGACAGAGAAAACAAATGAAATAAATGCAACGGTGGCGTTGCGCCACGGATGTGTCGAACAACTGTTACCACGAAACAAACCTGCTGCAAGTAAAGTATCGTCACGTGATTATGCTGCTGGGTACGAGCGCTACATTGCTTTCACAGCCACGCAGAGTAATATCGGTCGTCAGAAGTTCACCGACTGCATTGTTTGAACCCACATGTCCCAGTGGATGGCTTCAAGGAACTGCGCACCTTGCCGAATGATACACCAAATATCATTGACAACTTTATACCCGGCCGTACATTTGCTAGCTACGACCTTCAAATCTTTCCCCGGAGAGTACACATCCACTTAAAAATTTACGACGTGCTGTCTTCAGCTTCTGTCTCACCTCGTCTTCGCCTGGACCGGGCGTCGCGTCAGCAAAGCATTTGCTGCCCTCGATGACATATCGCTTGAGCTGGTGAGACAGTACACCCTGTGGCAAAACGCACACCAGAGAAAACAGAGATGCGATACAAACAAATTACCACCTATGTCGGCACTCCCGTCGCATGCGCAGACACACATCCATGAACAGACACGTGTACTGCCCGCATAGCACAGTGGGGCAGCTACATCGCTCCCGTTTAAATGCTTGCAGGGCTGCCGCCTCCCGATTCACCTGCAGACAACATGGATGCATTGTTAAAAAGGGAATGCTGAGAACTCCGACCCAGTTACGGTATGCTCCTTGTTCTCACCTGGAGGGGAGTGCAGCCGTATTGCTTCGCCGCGAGTTCGATGGTCTTTGTGAGATCTGTGCTTTTGTGGCCAGCCTTTACCAGCCGCATGCACGCCTCGGCGGCTGTCCAGCACGCCTTGATAACATCCGCTTTTCTGCCAGTGATGCGCCCTTGCTCATGTGCACCAGAAGTACCTCCAAAGACTCCAGGCAAGGATGCATCGCAAACCACGGTGTACGCGACGACGGCAATGTAGCCGTCGATGTGGCAGCCCATATCAACCTTCACAACGTCGCCCTCTGCCAAAACTCTGTCTGTGTCCGCGTTCTCCTCAACGGGAGAGAAGTGTCCACAAATCTCGTTGATGGAGATACACGTTGGAAAGGCAATGCCCTTCTCCATCTTCTTCCCGTTTTCTTTCTTGTTGTACACCTTGGAGCATGCCTCCGCGATGTACATGTCTCCAGTTTTGCACAACGCGTACACGTCCGCGCCTGGAACGCAGCCGCAGATCACCTGAAACAAAGAACAAACGAGTACCACTACGAGATGATGAGTCACTTCTGCAGGTGTCGCCACACTCCATTTACCATGAGTTTCCACAGCTTCCCATGAGATCTTTGTGTAAAGAAAAGGCTTGGTAGTACAGCCGTGAGCACAGATGGCGCCATGAATCATCGGCGCAAACGTCTTTCCTGCAACAATTACGTCCGTTTCATTCATCTTCTTTCAAGGCATTCTTGTCGCCCTCTATCAAATCTTTTCCACCTGAAAATGTGACAGTCCCGACCCAGGACCCTCCACCGAATGCCTGCATCCACGCCTTGCGCAACTTTTCGCAGTATCGACTTAATTTGGGCGTCTTGGTCTGCTTCTCACGAACGTTAGACAACGAATGCAAATGAAAATCCAATTCTCTTTCACCACTGTTAAGAAACTCGTGCGCGAAACGTTAATTGAGAAAACCGCCTACCTTCTTAAGCGCGCCATTCACGATATCTGCTGCAGTACGGTATTTGGTCACGACATCAGGATTGCTCAGATCCTGAACGACTTCTGTTTCAACTTCCGAACCAGTTGCGTCTGCCATGGTTGCTATATCCAACAAAATTGGAGAAGAATGGGAGTTCTTCAGACTGTATTTGTCGAGACTGTCGACGGCCAATCTCCGAGGTGGTAGTCGGATGAAGATCCTGTGTAAAGATGGGCAGGAGAACTCTGAACGTACGAACAATCGGCAGAAAACACAGGGGATACACAGCAAAAAGTGGAACAAAAGCGGGGTAACGAGCAGGCGGTGGGGGCACACACTCACCCACACGAGCGATGGAAAAGACAGAGGGTTTGTCCAAAAGCAGAGCCTGGCATAATATGCCAAGGCACTGGGAATCCGTAATTAAAACTCCTTGAAACAATGACAAGCGTCACATCTCCTCATATACTCATTTTCAACTATTTACTCGGCGTGGCGCGTCGAAAGGTTCTGGTCTGTCATTTTCACGTCCCCCCCACAAGAAACCGGAACGCGGGACGGACGAGGAAGCAATGGTCTGGAACAGAACTGGGAAACGCCTGCAAGGACACGATGTTCATGGGATTACGCGCTGACAAGACGACTCTTTTAGGGAGAAAAGCAGCAGTTTGCGGGCTTCTTTGTGAGTGCAGATAACGACGCCTACTTTTCGTCCGGGGAACACTAGGGAGGGGACCATGAATGGCGCAACATCGGCTGACGCCTTTTCTTTGTTAAACGGCCACAGAAAAGGGAGATAACAGAGAGAATCAATATTTAACGGACGAGAAAAGCATTCAGCTGGTCGCGGTGTAGCGGGGCGAGGACTGAAGAGGAGGGGAAATGTGCAGGGCGTCTACTTGAGGGCCCGAGGTTCGCGGTGACGAAAGGGAAAGCACGTCGGAGCCTCCGAATTACAGAAAAGTGTGTAGGCGTGACTGAGAAGAGCATGCTTGCATTTGCTCAAGGTGAGAGAGACACGACAATGGAATGCATGCTTGGACGGACGTTCGGCGAGGAAAAATGTGGCTGTCACTTGTCTGAATATTGAAACGGGGGAATTTCTTTGAGGGAGACAGAGCCAACTCACCTTTTTCCGATAAACACAACTACGCATCCACCGGTTTCAGCATGTTCCGTTAAGAGGGCGCACGTGTATAAATTGTCTGAAGATGGCGGCGAATCCCGAAAAAACCGGAGAAAATGGTAAACAGAGGGTGTCATCTTACCCGCACAGGCCCACACGTAACGCCAGGAAGAAGCAGAGTCGCATGTCCTCTGCACGCGTTTCATGTCAGTATATTCAGCTCGGGGTAAGCCGCCCCCCCCCACCCTTACCCCTAGCGCCGCGATCGCATCGTAGATGCGTAGAGTCTCTGCATTCTACTTGCATCTGATTCTTAACCTTTCCGGTTTAGCCCTCTGCATGTGCATGTATGTACTCTCTCCTCTAGACTACCATCATTTCAACATTTACGGCACACAAGGAATTTTCCGCCTTCTCACCAGCGGGATAATGCTTTCACGTCCCAGCAATTTGGGGCGCATGTAACCCGACGCCGTCTCAGCTGCTCTCGTCCCGAGAGTAACACAGCTTTCTAGACGGCAAACTGTGATATAAGGCACATTACCCGGAAACGTCGTTGAAGCAAAAGTTACGTGGAGGCCTTTTCGCACTTTTCTAGATCGGAAAGGCAAATAGATAGACATCCATACTTCTACTGCGAAGAACAGGAGCGTTCTCACAAACACGAGCTTATCTGACGTTTCCAAGGATACCCGCACACGGAGGCTTCTTGTGGGGTCAGTGTCTCCCGCGAGGAAACGGATTCCGTGCGCGGGTGTGCAATCAAATTGAAAGCTTTCTTGTCTCAAAACGCACTTCTACCCCGTTCCACTGACACAGTGTGCTACTTTCTGTTTTGATGCGTTCCTCTGAGTCGGCAGCTTTTCTGTTAGCTTGACCACCCTTTACGCTGCACACCCAGAGTTCGAGTCCAGCTCGCGGCGCCCTAGCCTCTCTGCGCTGCCAGGAGCTCTCAATCGGCGTACAACGACAGGAAGAAGCCCCGGATCCCAAAGGAAAGGTCACAAAATGCCGAATATTTTATTGCGAACTGCAAAAGTGAGGGCCTTTTGTGCAAGCCAGAGAGCACGCGAGAAGGGAGCTCTTTTCTAGAGTCTCTGTTCACTCTAAAGGCCGTTGTCCGAAACGGGGGCGGGAGTGCGGTCCGACACAGCGCTTCACTGCAGTGCGTAGCACCAGCGATCAGCATTCCACACGCCAAAACCACGGTTTCCGTAACTAGGAGGAAGATAGTAAAGTTTTAGTGCAGATGATAAAGACACCGATTTGAGAAAACCATTCGTTTCTTGCTGGAAACGTTCGAATGTATCAGGAGCTGAGGAACTCGCTGCGACACATGTAGGGCCCAGCGCTGCTCTTTTCGCATTAAACACAGAGTACGCGAAAGCGGCTGCAACGCCGTCTTGACCCTGGGCTGGTTCCGTATTTCGTCCTTTTTTTCGGTTACGAAACCAGCTTACCCGCATAACCCATTTCCCCTCCACAGAAGAAAGACTAACTCAACTTCGCTTCCCCTATCGGGCGTCGTTTTCACCTGCTTCACTGCTGACGGTGTACCATCTTTTTTCCTTCCCGTCAGACTGGGTTTTGGACTCCTTAGAACTTGTTCAGAGTTCACAAGCATTCCCTGGAGCCAGACCAGACAAAGATTCGGTGATTCCATTTTTGGTTTGCCCACCGAGAAATGCGTCGTGCTCGTCCCAGTGTTGAGGAAAGAAGGCGTGAATCGCACCCTCGAAAGTCTTGAAGCAGCACCGGAAACCGTGTTGCGGACGTTCTGCTGTTGAGTTAGAGGGCCCATTCCGTAGTCCACACCCGAAAAGATAGCAGTACACGTCAGGACACGTCCTCGAGATACGGTACATTGAGGAAAGTGGCCTGGCCCACTGGTGGTATGTTCTGCGCCTGGAGTCTCTTTGTGCCAAGGATCTGCGCGTGCGTCTGAGGTCCCCCGTTTTAGGTCATTCGGCGTCGCGCTTTAGACCTAGCGTCGCTCTTTCGAAATCTAGGCTTTCCTTTGAATGGAGATAATCGTCTCGGAAGTGTGACGGCTGTTGAGTTCTCCTGTTCTTCAGGACGTTTTCGTCCCACCTAGGCAACGCGAATCTCTATCGCACCGCTAGCGACCACCTCACGCTCTTTTACCAATCGACTAGCTCGTAGCTGGTTCGAGTTGTTTGGAGGACATCAACCACACAAAACACACCTTTCAAGGATGGCTTCCTCAGGATTCTCTTCCTCTCTGACTAAGTCGATGTCCTGCGTCGACGCTTCTACCGAAAAGATGAACGGCGAAGCCTCTGGACGAGGTCCGTGCATGCGAGGCGTGCTGGCACAGCCTTGCCGCGGACACCCGAATGTCCTCCTCTTTGCTTCGTATGCGGATGGGAACGAGTGCGCGTTGGTCTTCATTGCTGGGCTCACTGACGGTACGTACATCCCGGCGGTCGACGCCGGCTGAACGCAAATACATGGGCCGCTCGAAACTTTTGAACACACCTTCAGCGCATCTCCTGTGGAAGCCCAATGCGAACAATTGCAGAATATATCTCACAAAAAATGGCACAAGCAAGTTTGATAGACCACCGTGTGTTTCCGTGTCCCTGGCATCTCGAAGCACTGACCATCATATGTGAGTTGGATTTTGCTGGATGCCCACCGTGTAGCGATTGCTGCCTCATGAAATATTTCTGTCTAAGGCTGCCACAGCTGATGTGGGAGTTCCTCGAGGCAAGACAGGTTACTAGACTGAGATGTTTTCTCCATCAGCAGTCCGGAACATACAAATTGATGTGCCCCACAGGTGCCGTGGCGTCCGTTGCAACCTTAACTGAAGACGTGATACGCTAAGAGGTCATTTGCCCAGATGCATTCTTGTGGACCTGACACCTCTCGTGTATGCGGAATCTGACAGTGGCCAAACAGGGTCATTTCCATGCGAGAAAACGATTTCGCAATTCCTTGTCGTGTGTACCTTTCTTGTGTATTGTCACACTGCATGGACTGTGCCAGAATTCTGTGCTCATTTATACAAATCGACTGAGTCAACGAAAATCTCTCCCATCTCAAGAACTGTCGAAAGAACGGTGCAGCCTCGACGTCGATTTCAGTGATTTCTGCAGCTCTTTGGGGTGTACTGCAGGAATGATGTCGTGCGCATGGATGCCTCATCTGGCCCAAGCCATCGACCGCGTTGGATTTGCCACCATCCAGGTAGGTTTCAAGGCAACCGGATCTGGACAGAAGCGACAATCCTGCACGGTAACTCAAGCTAGACTTCCTGTTACACATTATAACGTGAAATTCCTAGGTTTGTATACTCAGCGAAATGGTCGCGCACGGATCCCTACATGCGCGTATATGCATGTATAGACGAAAGTACATCGATATCGATGGACGCATGTGCGTATGTACATTTCTGTATAGTCGTGTTTCCAGCAAGTCGTTCCATTGCGAAATGGTGCACCCAGAATATGGCGTATAAATTGCAACTCGTTTTTCAGAAAGGTGTTTCATGGAACTGACGCCATTCGTGCACAAAGAGAATGCATGACACTGTTGATGTTTAGTCAAGCCTGACCGCCTAAATGGTCTACAGTGATCGAGTGGAGCGGCAAAAACGTCAAAAGTCATTTTTGCTGTCCGGACCAAATTTGCTGAGGTTGCAGTCGATGTCTGTTTCTGTGTATTTTCAGGTCAACTTGTCGTCGTCCTTCGGATCTTGTGGCATGTCCTCCCTTCAGCAGGACGCCCGGGAACTAGAAGTCGTTGTAAGCCTTGAAGGCAAGGGACACTTGGGGACACCTAAGCCAAGTGAATTTGAGACAGTACCGCTGGACGTACCGTTCCTGAATAGATACAATGTGGTCGTACTGGTGCCTGTGCGCGCCGTTGGTCGGTGGCATTCGTTGCAGTCGGTTTTCTATTGATCAACGTCATCGGTCGAATGAGGGTGGCTGAGTCGTGGCTATGGTTAAAGAGTGCGAACAGAGCCCAAAAGGATGGAAAACTACGTATCGAGGTGGCTGTCAAAACGCCAGCATTTTCCCGCAGATGGTAATTGTTTTCCTACATTGAGAAGTATAGTCCCGAACCCCAAGGGGCTCCGTTTGCATCCTGTTTGAACAATGACATGTGGAAGAAGGGGTTTTCCCCCCAGAATCTGTGACGTTCTTACCATGTGCCGGGGAACAGACATCCGTAACACGCGTTCTGGTGTTAAGTTAGCGGACCATACGCAATGTGCCAGCGCACATTCGTGGTCGAATGGAGTTGATAGACAAGTTAATTTAGTCATGTAGTCATGGAGATAGAGAAGAGACCGCCCCTTGTACTTTTGGGAACACCCGCTTTTTGCAGACAGCGAGACCGGATGGCTTATAGGCGGTTGCTCGGGCGCCACAGTCTTCAGGCGCCCACGGGTAAAAGCCAACATACCGGTGTTTGGATTGGCTTCCCAGTATATATAGAGGTGTATATCTGATCGTTGTCCAAACCAGCCTTTACGACTACCTCGTTTGCTTATTCCTATTAGAGTGGAGGAATCCGTTCTCTGTCTTTTTATCGTTTCCGCCTCGGGGTGAAGAGGACAGCTGATGTTGCAGAAGACTTCCAAGACGCAGGTGTGAGATGGGCAGGCACATCGAACACGTTCAACATAAAACAGAATACGTTTATCTTTGGTCAACAAGAATGGAACCGCCTGTTTTGGTTCTCGTGTCGACGACATTCAGGTCCGCTACTTGCGAAAAGAAATGCGAATGAAAAAAGTAGTGCTCGCCGGTCATTCAACAGGGGCACAGGACATTGTGAGTTACCTGCGCCACGTGAACGCCGCCCCCACTCCGGAGACGAAGATCGACGGTGCAATCCTTATTTCGGGCATAAGCGACAGAGAAGCATTTGTAAGGCAACGAGGCGTCTCTCTGCTGTGAAACAGAAAAGCGGTGACGTACGGGACCTGCAGCTGCTTTTTTGCAAATGTCTCCCATAGGAATATGCTAAAACAGACGTGAATATATATGTATATATATGTTGATGCGCAGATAGGTAAACAGGAATAGTTGTATATGTCTGTTTGTGCGAAGGAAAGCAAGCAGAGGTCCAGACTCGTGTCTTTCGTTGTGCGGTTGCTGCTGTGCCTCAGTCGCTCGTGAACGGTGTCATGGGGAAGCACCTCGTGGAGGAGGCCCTGCGACTCGTGGAAAAGGGAGAGCCTGATGGCGTCTTGCCCGAACGCCTCATGGGATGCCACTTCACTGCCAAAAGGTGAGGCCGAGTCTCCTGAATCTCTCGAGTCACGGGATTCCCACGGAGATACCGGAACCGATTAAGAGACAGGCAGCGGGATTGGTTCTCACTTTAGAGCAAGTCCGGTGCGCCTGGTATAGGAATGCTGTAGGCGATTGAGCAGTTGCAGTCGCCTCTGGGGAATTCTGAGCAGGGCCACGTGAAATGGAGAAGGCCGCAAGCAAACGGAAGCATTGCTGTGGGGACTGGGGCGAAACGAATGCCGGCGTGATGCACAGTCAAGGAGGCGGGTCGCATGCGCAGCAGTTCTGTCCCAGACAAAACATGAGAAATTCTGTTTTGACATGCAAAGAAAACGCGGAAGTGGGAAACCATTATGGAGAAACGGAATCTCTCAAGTGTTGCGCATGACTCGTGAGATTCTCTGTGCGGTCTACAGACTCCTGAGTTTGACACAACGTCTTGGCGACGACGACATGTTCTCCACGGACCTTACCGAAGAGGAGCTTTCGCGCATTCTCGCGCCCCTGGACGTTCCGTGTCTCTTCATCTACGGGTATCACATGCGGCGGCGGCGAAGTGGTGTTGATTTCTCTTGCGGATTTTAGAGACGAGAGGAAACAACACAGCTCTCTCAAGCATGTATCATTGTCACGCGCACCTCTCCTAGTTTGATTCGAGAGGCTCTTTGTTAGGAGTGGGGACACGCTTTCTTCGGTCTCAGGAATACGCGTGGAACTCGCCTACTTAAAACAATGCAGGGCGAGCTTAAAAATGAACTCATCTGTGGTACAGGTCGCAGGTCGACGCATATACGGAATATGAAATATCAGTCACAAATTCTCCTCCAGAATGCCTGACCGTAGAGAAGCACCTGAATCTTCGAGTAAAGCCAAGAAGCAGCCGTCTAAACCTTGGACTCATGACGCGCAGTCATAAAGATTCATACCTAACCGACCCACATACACTATAGTCTTAGAAGCGAAGTGGACGCCGACCTACGGTAGAGGATGTGTGTGACACTGCGTTGAGATATAGGATGGGGGCATAGCTTTGTGTGGCGAGTTTCTGTACCATGCATTTGGCTTTCTTCTTCTTTCTCCTTGCTTCGGTGCTCAGTGAACATGATGAGTACGTTCCGGACATGCAGCGGCTTCGACAGTTCTCCGAGCTTTTGATCAAAGTCGTGCAGAAGTGAGTTCGCAAACCGGTACTCGACTGCGTGTTCGTGAACATATGATACAAAAACCACCACATGCAGTCTATGTAGCTGTGTGTATCTCTACTGCAGTGGATCCAGCAGAAAGGACTGTCTTGCGTTGCTGACATTTGCTTCTACTTGCGTAACGTGATCTTTGCTCGGTATGTGTGTACTGCAGGCGAGCTCCCCAAGCAGACGTTGTTTTTCTACCAGGTGAGGCCTACAGCGTGGCTTCGTCTTCGGAAAAACTCTCTGCGCCTTACTCAGCCTCCTGACTTTGTAGAAAGGTGCAAGATCGTTTGTTTGTAAATGAACTTGTGTCAAAGTCTTCTTGTGTTCAAAACGTAACAAACTGGTGTCTACAGTTTATACCTGCATTACTCAACTTATTAATGTTTGGTTTGACCGTTTAAATAAGATGCTCTGCTGTACCACACCCTACGGTTCTATCACTTTAAAAGAACGGTGGGACGAGAACGAGAGCGTCGTATACGTGCATTTACGTCACACAAATCTTTTGTAGATGCCGGAAATGCTTGGTGTGCGGTGGAATTTGGCGCTTCAGGAAACCATTCCTTTGCGGCAGATGAAGACTCAACTGCGATGATTTCCAGGGCTTGCAAGTTCCTCGAGGGCTTTGCGGCATAAGACTCCCGTCACTCTAACCAGGGCTTTCTTCAACATTAAAAGGCGTCTTTTTAGCTACGAATGCCCCGAGTTTCCTTGAGTTTGTGTAAAAGCAACTAATTTCATGGTTTACTTGCGAACAATGCCTGCTTATAGCAGTGTGTGATTGGCACCCTGAATATAAATGTCGTCTCTCGGGGTGTTGAATTTGTCGGATGGAGCGTCATAAGGTGCTGTCTTCTTAACGGACTGGTTGCGGACGCAAGCGAACAGAGCCACAAACTGTACTATTTGTACTCGTGTGAAAAAACACACACGGATAATCGAATGCCGGGGAAGGGTTGTTGAATCAGCATCTCATTAGGCGCTTAGTGGCCAGTGAAACGTGTTGCAAGAGCCCCTGCGTTTCGTTACGGTGCCAGAGCCCCTCTTTCCTGTCAAAACATGTTAGTCTGCCTCCAGTAGTGTCTTGCGGGTCCTGGCTTTAAGGCTTGCAACAAGGCTGAAGCGAGCAGCTGCTAACAGTGATCCATACCCATTTATTAGTCAATCAGGGTTGCTCCATGCTTTGCACCTAGATTGAAGAGTGCGGCGAGATCTCTTTGCTTTCGTTCGATGCTTGGGCATGGCACTAAGCTGGTTCAATGCGAGAAAGCAATGGCGTAGCCGACCCGCAAAGGAGAGATTGTGAAGCCGAATCAGCGGCCAGTCGCGCGGATCCAAGTGACCTATTGGCAGCTACGTCATTTCTCTACGCAGGAATCAGTAATCTTCAAAAAACGGTGCTTCCTTGCAGTTTGAGCACGCCAGCCAATGCTTAAACTGTGCCACATAGCCTTTGACATTTAGCGGGGCACTGCTGCGTGTGCTCGTTGCAGCATCACCCTCGGTGACCCCTGATGCCGGTTGCGTGACGCTCGACCATGCTTCTTTTCACAGAATCATCTTCCTTCAGGCAAGGACCTGTACGTACTTAAATCCTACTTTGCAGACTCTCTGGCGAGAACTTTTTTCTATCTGTTGCTTCACTTGCTATCTAAAACATGTTCACCTTACGCACCAGACTAGGCGTTCGAAGTGCTCCAGTACGCAGAGATAGGTCAGGCACACACGTCCTTATAGCATTTTTTGTTAAAAGAGGTCCCGTTCTCGCGGCCGAAAAATCTTTTACTTCGTGAACTTTCTTTCCTTCGCTGCGTCTTACCCAGTGTACTCGAGCGACTGATCCACCCTGAAAGAGTTAACACTACGGGCGCTGTGTTGCCTTGTCGAGCACATTTGGAGGCAAACACGACGTAGGTTGAATGTGTTGGTTGCAAAATCACACATAAAACATGGCTTCACGGGTAGGCGAGTAGTAGGCTTTTTACTCCCGTTGACTATTTGGTGACAACTGCATTGGTGGACCTACTATGGACTCTCGCCAGACCCATTATATTTTCGATGGACCCACGTGCGTAGAAGCTTGTAGGGAGGCAGGAACGAGAAAATCCAAGAGACCCGGAGGGTCCCATTTCCAAGACTGGAATTGAGGGACTGTTTCACTGCGTTTTCAGAAGGAGTGACGAAAACAGTATATTCAGGATACGTGTTCTTAAACGTGTCCAGTGTATAGTTTAAAGGGAATGGAGCTTAAAAATATCCTTTCTTTGTGTCCAGTTTCATAAGGAGGCAGGAGTTGCATTTCCGCTCTCTGTCGTCAACAGCATCCGAGCTCAGCTTGTTTCTGTAGCAACAGTTCTCACACTCGTGCAACCCCGCGTTCTCTTTCTTGGACGAGCGTGAAGTGTGCTTTTTGTGTCGGCTCCTATAAAACTCGACACTTTTCTTCACTTTCCGTTGTATTCGAACTGTGCAGGGTGAATAGGAGAGCATTTCTCTTTCCCGGTAGACGTTTTGTGTCCTGCTTTTCTCGGTCTGCTGTGCTGTCTGACAGCGTCATTCTGTTCCCGTTTACACCTCTCTACAGCCAACTCGATATCGTTGTTCCACTTATGGAGTGTTTCCCTTTGTATCGTGATTCCTGCCTCCACTTTATTGGCTATTGTGTGCTACACTGCGTTCTTTAAATTTTTGCTTCTGCACCATTCCTGCTTGTTCCCTTTGTCACTTGCACTTGCCTTCTAGGTACCAGCCATTTTCGGGTTTTCAAACCTTTAATTTCCACCCCTCGTTTTCCCGCCCCCTTTTCGTCAGAGCACTGATTCCCTTTTTCTTTTTCTATGCCGGATTTTAGGAAAGGGAGAGCCCACAACGGCGTTCCAACACGGATTCTGCAGTAAAACACGCCCGACCCTGCTGTCTTGTGTGTCGCACTCTCTGTCTCCGCGAGCTTGGCGTTCACATGCGTTTACTGTGCCCATAACAAGAGGATAAACAGATCGTTGTTGCATTGAGTCTGTGTACATGCACTCAATCAACCAACAAAGAAGCCGGAATCACCGGACCGAATCGAGGCTGTGGTCCTTCACTTCCCATGTTTTAAGCCACGTTTCATTCGCCCGGCATTTCTGTCAACCCGGTTGGACGTGAACCCCGGGGTACTCCGGCTCCAAGACGAAGGTTTTGACCGTCTTCCTGTTTCCACAGTGCTCAAATGTCTGACTGGTTGGCCACTTATCCATCGTGAAGAGACTTTGGCGTTTTTTGTTGGGTGTGGCTCTTTTTTTTCGAAGTGAGGAGCGTGCCATCGCTGCAGGTGCCTCGGGAGCCGGATTCTCACTTTTGTCCGTTCAGCCTATCCGTCTCTTTGCGTCCTTTCATGTGGTCTCCGTTTCCTGCTCTTCGCTGTCTATCGGAGTCAACAGTTCGTGGTGTCGTCAGGGGTTGGTCTGCCACGGGTTGCACATTTTCCCTGGGAGTCCCACCAGCGCTCGGTTTCGTGACTTCCGGACGCTTTTAGAAAATTCCTGTGGGTGCATGTGCCTCCTAGCGTAGCCGAGGCGAACGGGTTTTGTCTTCGCTCCTTGTTTTCTGAGTGTTCGGGATGGCGAGCTCGGCCGGTCTTCGGACCGCCCACAGAAAGTCAGTGGCGTCTTCCGACTCCTTTCCCTTGCCAGAAGATGGCGTTCCCGCCTCTCCGTCATATTCGCGGTCTTCCTCGCCTCGTGCATCGCGAGGCAGGAGGCCGACCGAGCTCGAGGGAGAAGGCAAACGCCGACGAAACGCCGATCGATCTGCAACGCGGTCTCGAGATGCGCGCTCGGATTCTCGAACATCGTCTGACAGCGAGGTGCCTAGAGAAGAGAGAACACCGAAGGCTGCTCGAAGGCGAGACTTGGTCGTGAAGTTCCTCATCATGGCGGGTCTCTTTGTGGTCTCAGCTTCTGCCGTTGTCACATTCTACTTTCAGTTACCAGGTAATGGTGGATGCTACCGCAGAGCTCGTCGCTTGAGACGCAAAATGGTTCTACAGTGCTCGAATTTCGACTCCCACGTGGCGACGTTCACGTCATTTTTCTTTGCTTGTCCGGAGATCGGTCCGTTGGTTTCTTCATCGGGCTGTTTTCGGAGAAGGCGTCTTCCCAGGGGAGACCAGAGCCTTATTACGTGACTGTCATGTGTACGCATGCCGTGATTGAACTCTCAGGTTTGTCTGAAAGCTCCCGCGAAGAACTACTTGGCTTTCTGCCGTCCTCCCTGAGTGAAGGCAGCAAGTTGCGACGCATTGAGAACGTCCGCGGCATCTTCCACGTCTTCGCCCAGTACAAAGAGGAACACCCTGCGGCCACGCTGCTTTTCCTTTCGTCGTGCTACCTCCTGTACCAGGCCTTCCCACTCTTCATGATCACCTTCACTGGTACGAGGATTCAAGAATACACAGAAGCATCGTCCGTCGTGACTCCTCTGTTCACGTTCCCTCGATAGACATACCGAAGCGTGTCCATGTTTACATGCACATATACAGACGCACACAGGTATATGGCTCTTTTGAGAGACATATAGACATATGACAGTCACCGTTTATTTCTCATTCTTCGGCCACATACAGGGGGGCCATCAGACGTCGCAGCGTTGCCCCCTGGCGTTTAAGCAACTACTCTCTGGTCCACATTTGCGTCTATTTATAAGCTTTAGGAGATTATTTCGAGTTTGCTCCGGACGAACGCAAGAAATGTGTTGAACACATGCATCTTTCCTGCGGATTCCCAGGCACACTTATGCGACGTAGGCACATGCGTAGTTGTTCAAATAAATGTGTATATTGCTCATAACAGACCTATTTTCATCGGTTTAAGGCCGTGTTCGTAGAGTGCCTGTTGTCCTGTTGCGCCTGAGGACATCGGTGTGTCGTTTTAATCTGACGTGTCAGGGAACGGAGTGGTGGTTTGTGCGTGTTGTGACTTCTCCCTTCAGGAACTTCCACCTTGGTGACGATCCTTCTCGGAGCCATGTTCTCCCCTCTGGTCGCTTTCTGCACGGCGAACGTGTTGGCTGCAATCGGCCCCTCTCTTGCGTTCTTTATGTTCCGCTGGGTCGGCAAACCCATTGTGGTAAACAGTCGCACTTGCGAAGAACCTCTCAAAGGCGTGCGAAGCTATAGGCACCGTAGCCGAAGAAAATTCCCAGACTCCTCGCCTTGCACAGTTGTGATCTTCATCTGCTTAAATAGTCAAGCAGAAGAGTCGGATGGCACCACGAAGGAACGGAGCACCGAGGCTGTCGCGTGGTCACCTCGCGTGACCGACGTCAGCGTTACAAGGGGAGCTGAATCGCCCGGAATGCAGGGAGCACGCCTCGCTGGATGTCAGGCACCGAAGCGAAAACAGCTCACGATGTATCGCCCACTGCTTTCGTTCTCTCTGCCGTGTGGTTTTCTCAGGTTTTCTGTTGTGGTTCCGTGCACGGCGTATGAAGTCGCTTGTGCACCAGACTGATTAGATGTAGTCATTACGTAGAGACGCGGTATGACCGTCGTAGCGTTGGTGTTCCTTCAGTCTTTGGTGTACATCCACGATACTTTCTAGGTCAGAGACAACCTTCAGTTTGCTGTCCCTTTGTGTCCAGCTTTTTCTTTTCCCCGAGAAGCTCCGGAAACTGCAGAAGGTTTTGCATCCCGGTGCCCACTCGCGGATCCACTCAGGCAACTTGCGGGAGGCGACGGCGGGCCTCGAGAAGGCAACTGGAGGACGGCCCCGGAGTTTCGACGTGGATCTGTTCCTGACGGTGTTATTCTTGCGCGTGTCTCCCGTCTTCCCAAATCTTTTCATTAACGCAGCAGGTACGCGCCGGGTTGAAAACTTGCGAGGAGACCAACAAGAAATAGTGTAGTTTCACCGAAAAGGGCGTGACCGTTCTCGACCGCTCCGTATATGTTTTCTGATACTGTCTTCCCTCTGGACCCCCTTTCGTCTGTACTCGTTTTGGTGCACTGTTAGGGAATGATGGTCGCACGCTGCCCTTCACCGGGAAACGGGAAAGCACGTGTGTTACTCGTCTGTGAAGAGTCGCTACCTTGCTCGTGTACCGAGCATTCAAAATACTTAGTGTATTTGGTGTGTAGAGAGCTTTTGCCGCCCACACGCAGAGGCCCAGGCGCGTGCCTTCTGCTGGGTTGACTCATCTGCATGTACATATTGAGACAAGCGAGCAGGTTCCGACGATGTTTGTGGATAGGGCGGAGAACACTGCAAGTCTACGGAATAACGACGATGTGAATTATTCATTTTACGAGCGTTCATGGTATTCATGCATAGCTGTTTTGTAGCGTGCGAAAGAAAAGAAGTAAAGTATCCTCTGAGTGCCCTAGGAGCCTCTGTTTCTTGTTGGTAAACTGTGTGTCCTCCGTATGCGCCAAACTTGCAGTGAACGCTTCAAAACAGTTGAGATATTTGCTCTCAAAGAGGACCAGATTCTCTTAGTCTTCGTAAAATCAAGACGGTAACAGGGGGGGGACGACTTTCAGTTGTTCTACCGTATTTTGTGACTCTGCCGTTCTGTACATGCATGCTAGACAACAGGGGAGAGCATAAGAATAGACGCTGTCCAATTTGTGGTGTCATGACATTTGTACAGCGATTGGAAAACTGTTGGGTCACATGTGCGGCTCTTGTGTGTACATACAGCACCGCTACTCGAGGTTCCGTTTGACGTCTTCTTCGCAGCAACCTTGTTCGGTCTTATGCCGAATACCATCCTCTTTGGTATGCCTTTGAAACGCAAACATCTTCACCGAAATTCCCTTCGTGTAGCCTTGCTAGGACAGCCACCTTATTGGTGCCGGACACGTTCTGCTTCACACTTAGCACTCGGATAGATGGGAAGAGTGCTTGCGGTGGAATAGCGAAGGGCTTGTGTTCCTATCATAGTAAGTAGTGGTAATATTGTCGCTCTGATGTCATTGAAGAAGCCACGTGGACGCGCAGACGGGGAGATCTGGCCATCGTATACATATATTTTCCTGGATGGTATTTGCTAGTATATTTTGTTGAAAGTAGATCCATTCAACGCATGCATGCAGATAGAAACGGAGATGAGGAGATACACCAAACTGTGGATGCAAAAATAGCTCGCTATGCTTTCACCGCTTATGAATATAGAGATAAATGACACTGTACCAACATACAAGCATGCGCGGATCGATTAGAGGGAGAGTAAATAGCTGGGCATACCCTGATGACACCTCCGTTTTTGGTTTCATTTCTTCATGTTCGCAGTGTCGATGGGGAGCGCCCTGACTTCACTCGATTCCCTGAACAGCAGTAAGGAATTTTTCACAGGTGTGAAACCGTTTCTGCAAACTGGCAAAGTTGCGGGGAACTTAACTGTTTCACAGCGACTGCGTTGCGCCAGTCGTGAGAATAGGAAGCGGTCTGCGGAGGCAGACAGGGCACGGCTCCGGCAAACACAGATGGATCCTCGTATAGGCTAACACTGGACTGATCTTATTGAGAGATATCTTCTGTTTGAAAAGGAATGTGGTGTGAAGGTTTCCTCGACGGATCACTCATAACGTTTAGTTACATTCAGGCGTACACTTAAGAGGGCACTGATAATCCGCATTTACACTAGAGGCACGATTCAGATTATAGCGATGTGGTAAGGCAGTTTGGTGGCTACGCAGTCAGCGCGCCCCGTGTTGTCTTTGTCGTTGTTCTGTGAAGAAGTACAGGATATTGTGGACCTTCGTGTTTTTTATGCCACAAGAGTACGCTTGTTGTATCAGATATGGCCGGTGTGTGGTCACAATGTTTCCGTCGACGCAGGCTGGAAGTTGTGGCTTCTGCTGTGTGCAATGGCCGGAGCCGTAATATTACTGAAGGTGATGAGGACCCGCCTGAGACCCAAAGATGCAAAGGCCGTAAGAGAAGCAGAGCTGAACACCCCAAAACAAGAACAACCTGCAGAAGTTTTTTGAACTGCTGAAACGCCTGCCTCGACAACAAAGACCCGCCACTCTAGCCGAAAGTATATTTGAAAAACCGCTTTATCATGTTGGGAGCAATCTTCAGGCTATCGCCAACGAGTATATGCATGCGGGAGGGGAGCCGAAAGATACGGGATGCTGTCGAGGAAAATCCAACTGCTCCTTGTATCAGACTCCCTACGGTACATGTGCCCTGTTGTCGACTACCAAGACATGCTATCTTGTGTGTACAGACGAGGAGTGTTTGAGTTCCTTGCATGTAGCTGGCCTACTCCATCGGGTTTTTTCGTTGTTTCCAATACCATCGTCCCTAGCTCTGTGTCCTTTATCAGCTACATTTCACCGACAGATGTGACGCAGCTGAGCGCGATGGCTCTGGCCAAAGCGAAGCCTTCCTTCATATCTGAGTATGACTCGAGAAAACAAAATTGATAATCGTCGAGGAACGCACACCGTGAGTGTTTTTTTTAATCAATGGAAGATCTGGTGAAGTGGAGGTGGTTATCAGACAGTAATGGCTCGGACACATGCGTACATCTTTGCTGCCGTGTACTTTGTTGCGAAGAGTGGAAGGCAGATGAACTGCTTTTTGTCTTTTGTTTCTTCGTTACTGGGTGCCAACTAATATTTCCACAAAATCTTGTCTTTTCACAATTGCTAGAAGCTACTCCCCACCTGCGCTGACGCCCTTACTTTTGGCAACACGGACGCTAAACCAGTTAGCCGACCTTCCTTCGTGTGTGAAAAGCCTAACAGTCTCAACCGATAAGAACTGTTACTTTTGGCTGCGCTGCTAGTTATGCCTAACTGAATATCCTCCGTGAATTACCTTTCCGCGTATCATATTAAGACACCTGACACATTCAAATGTTTTCAGCAGCCTCTTTTGGA
This sequence comes from Hammondia hammondi, assembly GCA_000447165.1. Taxonomy (NCBI): domain Eukaryota; phylum Apicomplexa; class Conoidasida; order Eucoccidiorida; family Sarcocystidae; genus Hammondia; species Hammondia hammondi. The sequence continues at coordinate 20,678 of AVCM01036339.1, forward strand.
CAGGCCGCCACAGCATGGACGCATGATCGGCACCAGCATGTTCACTTACGTGCTCCTCAATAACTCATTCCTGTCTGAGTGAAGCTGCCGCACGACTCTAACAGGGCTACGGCAATGTCATTCTTCCTTCAGATAATCTGGCAGTGTCTTGTGACCTTCACCTCCTGGTTACCCGAGATACCTAAGAAACCTCGTTGGAAGCAGTGACCTTTGTACTCCACCAGCGACCCACGAGAATTTCCGACGCAGAGAGATTCACATGTGGAAATACTGGTAAACAGAAAGGATTATGGTGAAGGACGAAAGTTCCTGCCCACAGATTTTCTTCAGTAGTGTACCTCACTGACTACAGTGGAACACTTTGAGTGAGGTCTGTTCCGCAGCAGGCAGATACATTGTTCCGTGTCGAAAGCCGTCGTGGTCTCTACGCACAGAGTTGTTCAGTGGATGTAAAAAATCGTGGACGAAACTGGCCACACGAAAACCCCGCTTAACTGTAGTTTGGATCTCCGGAAACAGACAGGACGAACAGCATTGGGCAGCAAGACAGACCTCTGCCTGAGGTCCGTCCAACGGCGGCAGTCGTGCAGGTTCGAGCCTGTAAAACGGTGGTCTTCCATCCTTAAAAAAGATGGATTCTTGACTGCTAGGAATGCTCGATGAAGCACAGTGGATACCGACAAAACGGAGAGCGGAGAGGTATTACAGAGACATTATGTCAGGCGAAGACACAACGCGGCACAACTGGACGAAGAGGCGGGTGAGACGCGTTTCCTGTCTATGCCGAGCAAGGATTTGTCACGCATGCACGCGCCACTGAAACTCGACCACCGCCAAAGTGTGCAGTGCGTCCTTTTTGGGAAAACTTTTAATCGTTCAAGTCAAGACAGAAAATATTCGCAAAGCGTTTGCTTTTGTGACGAATGCATGCTTCCGATGCTTTCGTTGAAATGATGGAGACGTAGTGTCATGCCTTTTTCGGGTTCCTTTTCGGGGAGCAGACTTTGTCCCGCGAAAGGCCATTCGGGGCTGCTTGGACTCTGCGCTTTTGCCCTCGTCCTGAGACGAGGAACATGGATTTTTCTGTGTCTTTTCCGGGTATGCCCGCACAAATTCAATGCGTGAAGACGGAAACCGTCTCAAAAGAGTGGCTCTTACGTTCTTTGGGACGGCGAGGACTGAAGCCGTGTCCTTTTTCAAGGACCAGAAGACCCATGTAGGTTCGTGTTCCCCCCTTTTCTGGACAAGGAACTTGCGGGAGGGCCGTTTCTCAGTTTTTCTAACGTGAGGAACTTTAAAGTACTTGTTTGAAGGCGTGCGTCTCGGCACGGAGAAGTTTCGGTCAATGTTCATATCTCGCTTCCCTGTATACCCTCCTACCCGACACGATGATCGATCGCCTCCCCGAACTTCACCGCGTCGTCGCCGCGGAACGCAATGAAGAAGAACAACGGGAATCGAGCCCACGGAACTTTTTTCCGGGTGAGACGGCAGTTGCCAAGTTAAGCCACCCAGGTTCCCGCGACGATAACAGTTCGGCTTTGTCTGGGTTTCCCGGGAGCACAGCAGCGGCGACAGCCCTTCGCTACTCCAAGGCACTACTCTGTGTCGGCACGCCCTCATCACCCATGGGAACTTCAAAGAAAACGCCGTCTGTTTCTACAGCCCCGTCGGAAGCTGCACCGAGCTCTCCTACTGTTGCTCCATCCGCCTGCTCTCCTTATCCGCCATTGTCTTCGTTTTTTCCGTCTCCTGACCCGTCGAGCGAAGCGCACGGCTCACCGAAAGATCAAACGGCTGGTCAGGAAAGACACATCACAAACGACCGTTCTATTCTCCCGGTGAATTCGCCGGACATCTCTTGCTCGTCAGAGACGTCAGCTGACTCCATGTCTGATGCCTCTGATTCGGGGCCTGCTTTCGCACGAAAACAGCGACTTGAAGGGTCGCAACGCGCCCCTTCGCTGGTGGGCGCCGAGGAGTCTGACCTCTCACCTGACGGAGGCTCTTCTCTGTTCCCTTTTTTGCGGAAAGCGAAAGCCCTAAAGATTGCGATCAATGAGGTTCTCCTCCAACAACAACAGACCGGATATCTTCTTCTGCTTCATCCACCTGGAGCCGCTGCTCCTTTGCATCCGTACTGCTGCTCTGGATGTACGCCGAACGGTGGCACCGGCGGAAGCAGTCAGGCGGCAGGCGATGTAGGACTCTGCTATAACTGCGAACTAGCGGATAAGGTGCATGCAGCCCAGCAGCTGCTAGAGCAGGCGCACAGCGCTCTGCGCCAACTCCAAAGGCAGCATGAGGAAGATGAGCAGCGGCACAGGGCTTTCCAGGAGGCCCAACAGAGTCAGACTGGACCCTTTTTGAAACACATGCACATGCAACAGGCGTCGGCAGCTTTTGCTGCAGAACTTCGCATTCGAAGAAGCGTCATTCAGCAGCAGCAACAACAGCTTCAGGTGGCTCTGGAACAGCAGCAGCAACTCGAACAAGATCTTCGCGTGCGTTGGGAAGGCGAGGTGTCTGCCGAGATGCGAATTTGTAAGGAGTTCGGGAATAGTAGAGTTGAGGGATTGGGTCTGTGGATAAAGTGCGGTGTTTTGTCAGTGCACGTACACGAAGTTCGAGGCTCTGTTGCTGGCCATGGAGGAGTGTACGCTGGCGGCGGACACTGAGTCGTCTGTGACTCTCATTTACGATGAGTGATATTGCGGAAGTGCTGATGCATGCTGTGGACCTATGAATGTGCTGTTTCTGTAGTGTATCCTGAAGCTTCCGCAGCGGACCTGCAACAAGCAGTCCAGCGGATCGGCGACAACACCTTCGAAGGAGATCAGACGACCTTAGCAGTTGCTGCCACAGCTGCAGCGGCAGCGGTAAGCACGATTCCTGGTTAATATGTGTTTCTGTGTTGCTCGCTGCACATCGCTGTTGACGATATACAAGAGTGTCTTTTTTTTCCCGTGTTGCGTACACTCCATGCGGTGTTTTGGGACTCGACCATTGCTCAACGCGCACGACTTGATGTTAAAAAACGAGTTGTCCTCAGGAAGAGAAAGTATCGAGATCGATATACTTCCTGTTGATGTTTGGGCGCTAGGTTGGTATGGTGGTGTTATATTATTGTAAAGAGAGAGTGGTATAGCAAGGTATCCGTACAGCGTACATACGTGGATGATCAAGTGTTTCGCTACAAAGACTTAACGTCTGCCAGTTTGAGAATTTGTCTTCGTCGATGGTGGATGATGACGCGATTGTTCTATTTAATAAATCATCAGCAGAACATTGCAGTACTTGTGTATCAGTCATTTCCAAAAAAGAAATGGACTGCTTCTCATGGTTATGGTGTGGATTACATCGTGTGTAGAGAGACGTAGGTGCGACAAATGCGTGCCCCTTGTGGTTCCTTTGTTTTCGACGCAACAGGGGTCCACCGAAGCAGCGGATCTTCTGGCAGCCAAGTGCCGACAACTTCAAAAACTCGGGGCAAGTAAGCGAGAAAATGCTGGCCTGCTGTGCGAATGCTTTTCCAAGGAAAAGCGTTTGTCCGAACCATCTGCTTAAGCGCAGTTGGGCACGTTGCTGCTCAAAGTCGTGCATTTGGCCAGCGGTGCATAGACATGCGAGGAAACGCTTCTGCATTTCCAGACAAGCCAGCTTTGTGCGATGATTCGCGCCTGTCGGGTGTACGATAAATGGTGTTTCTGCTCTTGGACGAGTTCCGGCTGTTGAACTGTTCAGGCCTCCTTGAAGTGCAGCGGATGGTAGAAGAAATGCAACGCCAGCAAGAGTCGAGGCAGCAGCAGCTGTGCTCCATAGCTGAAGCTGCCGCATGCAGCAAGCAGAACACGGCGGCTGCTGTCCACGATATGCTTCTGGCGAGGAAGTACCAGAGACGCGCTTACCGGGTAAGGCACCACCGGCACTGGGGAAAAGGTGACTACTTGTAGGTGCCACCCTCCGTCCACGGTTAATTCAGAGATAGCGATCAAACACGTTAGCTTGTTAGATCACGTAAAGTCAGAGATTTTAACGTTTGTGTCCCGCACAAAGTCGCGGGCGGCGGCCACAACGAAGACGCGTGTTGTATTACGTTGCCTTCTTTCGTGTGGCTTTACAGCGTACACCCGGACAGCTTGTGTTTCTTGCGTTTTCATCCCTGCTCTATTGTTCTGTCAATTGCCATTACTACTGCAGCACTCCTTGATGATGATCGGCGCACTTTTAGCTCTTTTTCTGTTGTTCTTTGTGCCCACGTCGCCGCTACTACCTTTGCTGTTCTGGCTCCACGGCGAGTCACCACCGCCTGCTCCTCCAGCAGCCTAATTTAGAACATACCAGAGCACGCACAGCGAACCAGGAAACCAGAAAGCTCCCTCTGAGGTTAACAACAAAGTGTAATCTAAATTTTGCAAAGGGAATGTTTTTTTTTTGCGTTGCTTCGTCCATGTGACAAAAACGTTCGCAACTCCGGCAGCAGCTGTGGCTTAACAGTCAGCCACGCGTTCGTGTCGGCGCGATGTGCGTAAATGAGATTAAAGGGGAGTTCACCCTTGAGTCTGGACTGAGTGGTTACGGAGGCTCCTGAAGAGAAGAGCGAGGATGTCGACTAGCCAAGAGACTGTTACGTGTTCAGTGTTCTCCTGCGACCAGCGCGTAAAATTGTCGCACATCTCATGTTGAATGAAACTTCCGGTGTACGTGCTTTCTTATGGTAGCATACGATTGGAAACAATATGCTACGTGGCTTTTGTAATTTCGCAGTTTTTACTGTGTTAAGTCGGTGACGGCAACGGAAGCGGCTGCGAGAGTTCTCAGCCTTGTGCTACTCGGTGTATTCCTTCGCGCGACGCGGTTCTGACTAACAAAGAGTGATGCACGTCTCGTTCGTTTCGGTGATTCGCAAACATATTCTTTTTCAGCCAACGTCTTATTCTCTAACCAATCTTTTCAACTGCCGCGTGTGGGTAGCCTGGTAGATTGTTACGAGGAAACTAGAGTCACAACAGCAGGTGCGACTAGCGAAAAATCTGGTCCGTTGGTGCTGACAGTACCAAAGCAGTTTAAACCCGGACCTTCTGATAGAGAAAAGCACAGTTCAGAACGAAATAACACGCGGCCGCATCCACTGTCGACCCTGAGGGAACAAACTATTAGCTTGTCGCCTCATGTATCATTTGCAGTTGTTCATTCGTAGTCACTCTCATGGAAGTAGACATTGTTTTTCGGATCTGCTGCAGACAAATACAAAAAGATGGGTCCTAGTGTCCGTTTTCCCATATGGCGTCGTGGTCGTCCTGCAGCATCCTCTGCTCGTTCACATCAGCCTCCATCCTCTCGATTGCTCGAGTGTGGCACTGCGACTTCTCAAGTCCCCCTTCATTCGTGCTGGTGTCTCTATGGTGTGACAACCACTGCAAACAAGATAGAGAAGCTGAGCGGAGGGTGATTCACGCGTCTGACGCATTGTCTTGTGTCGTGTCTCGTTCCTATCGAAATCTCGGCGTAGCGCGAGCACTTTACGCAAATTGAGGAACTGTACGACATTCGATTTGAGCACGGGGTCCGCGCATATGGTTGTCAAAGTGACCTGATTTTCCTGCAGAGTTTTCTGGTTTGTCTCCGTTGCGGCCCCAGTGCACGTGCATTCTCTCTGCCAGGTAGGCAAGTAGGTGTGTATGTGTCCACTAAGGCTGGGACGAGGGTATGAGCTGTTCCATCGGTACCATCTGGATCCTGTATGGTAAGCGTACGATGCATATCTCTTCCTGAGTTGAAACTTTTCTCCTGACCACGTGGGATCGGAAGGGATGGATGGAGAAACAGGGAGTTTACAGCCCAGCTGTAACATGCAGCTGGAGCATCCCTATGCCACTCTGCATCTCTATAGGCTGACGAATCAAAAGCAGAGTGACTGGCTGAGAGTCTCAACGATCCAGCAGATCCTGTGCGGCGACTCATACTGGCTGTGGGCCGCAGGCGGATTAGTCAAATTACACGAAGAAATATTCTCTTCGCTACATCGTGGGTATAACGGTACCATACGGGATCAAACCACTTTAAAGACCAGACGCAGAGCAGCTTGTCGGTTTCAGGAAGTATTCTCATTACTGTTTCACAGTGAACCAATGGTAGCGTGGCTGTCATGATTCACACTTGGACGGTAAGTCATTTATGACGCATGCTACAACAAGGCGATCCACAACTCAGTTTCTCAAGCAAACATCGCATCCCAGTCATTGGTCTGTACCGTCACCGATGCCCATATAATCCCGTTTGCCTCACCGCATTTGAAACACTCGAGCCACGGCGTACTTAAAAGCGCATCCGATGTTGGTAGTTGTGTGTTGACGATTAGCCACGGTACACAGGGAGGCGCCCAACAGGGAATACCGCAAACTGCACTCACACAGGTTACTAATGCTTTCAGCACCCCCGCCGATGGTTCGAAAGACCACTATGTATGCTGTCGCAACTGGTTCAGTCTGGCAAACACCGGCCGCTCAAAGCCGGGGTCATGGCGTCAGAACAAGCATATGATGTTTTTCTAACGGCTCCACGGTGAACCGAAAACGTTCACGCAGAACAACAGAGCAAAGAGTGGTATACCACCCGAAGCGTCAAACACCACGGCACCATAATCCTCTACAATAATGATCCTTCAGTTCTCATCACTTCCAGAGTCTATCGGGTAGCTAAAATCTTCGGCTACGTCCCTGAAAAAAACAGAGCAACGCTCATGCGCTTATCCTTTGAGCACACGCGACGTGGTCACAGCGATCATGAAATATACGCACTGAGTTTGCAGAAACATCGACAGCTACTATTTGCCAATCAGCAAGGGTCTGACAACACACCGACATGCCGCCAGTCATCCCATCCGATCTTAAGGCGCTGGTACCCGGAGGAATAGACGCACACGAATGGTGGTGCTGAACTGCAACGAAGCAAAATCCGCATGCCACTGATCACGCACAGCTTGTAACGGTTAATTCATATCATTCAGGAAGTGGCGTACATATCCGTTGTCAAGAAAGAATGCATCGCTAGCTTTGCTCCGGATATGTCCCTCTATAGTGCGTCATGTCTTGTTAAACCTTCAGCACATGACAATCGACTGCACAAAAACAATCAGTCAAACATCACGTGCCCAACAATTCCTTCTCATGTCGGCATCATGGTCGTACTGTTGTGTGATCCGCCCAATAACAGCATTTGTAGTCTAATGAACAGGAGTGCTCTGAACCAAAACGTACTTCACAGCGCGGAGAAGTCTTTGTTCCTGCGAATTCAGGAAAGACGACAGGAAACACGCAACTACTATCGCACACAAGTAGAATGCTTTCGTTTTATCGTCCGCAGCAACATGCTGCCTGCCTACAAACCGCGTGTTCGCTCGCAGACTACAGCGGGTGCTCTCCTTTATCTTTGTCGGTTTTTCTAGAGGTGGAAATACTGGACCAGTTGACATTGACATCGAGTCGCTTTAGGACTGCACTGTTGCCTTCAGTGGAAAATGGGAACGCATATTTCCTGCTTCAAACCGGCGCGATAGTACTGCTGCATTCGGCGAAGGTGCTGGCATTCACGAGACTCACAAACTCTGCTTCCCGCTGAAATTTGTAATAAACACAACATCGTTTCTGAACAGCTCCTCCAGTATCTGGCAAATTCCACCGACGCAAAAAATACCCTTTTGAAAAATATATAACGCGTGTAAACAGACACGTCCTCGAGCGTAATGTAAGTCCGTTGACCTCAGAACCCACGCTGCAAGCTGAAGGTGTGGAAGACCTACACTGCGACTTACAGCAAGCTGATGAGTATTCTCAGGTTAACACAGCATTGCGTTCCGTTGACAATTCAGCAACCCTGCAGCTGTGCATTACATGGGATAAACAAGACGCATGTAGAAAGGGGCCGACTGCTCGCTGTTTTCCGGAGACTCTCAGCCGCGCAGGGACGCGGTTTTTTGCAAAGACAAACTAGAGGCACTCAAATGGCATACCGTCGCCACAATTGGGGTCTTACTTTCTCCCGTTTTCTCTGGAGACGAAACGGAACACACACGGTTCCGGCCGCAATGCCCTCGAGAAGAAACTAGGTTGCAAGTACAGTAGAGTGAGAATATGGCCGCAGCTGAACGGAATATCTAAGCACCACGCTCAAGTTGTAGGCACTGCAATTTCTAGTTTTACCGATCAGCTGTGTTTCGGACTCACTCGCAACTAGAAAAGCAGCACAAAGCAATTGCTTCTAATACCGTGTTGTTCGGCAAGACTACGAAATCCAGCTATACGCCCAGGTGTGTATGTCTAGGATACGGCGTTTGTGAGTCACTGCTTATCCTCGATTGCACACGCAAATAGTAGAGCCTCGCTAAAATTTTTCTGTAACTTTCACAATACTGTTAATTTCAGCCGTTACGATCAGACGTGAACCGCGTGAAACACAAAGGATCTGCACAGTTTGAAGACGGAGCCTGTGGGGTTGGCCTGCACTCATCCCTGGTATCTGCCTCAAATGCTTTCAGCAACCGGAGGTGGTCCTTCTCGGCACCTCAATCAGACCATTACACCGCAAACACTCACCGCCTCGAGCTCTTTCTGAAGGTGCCGCAAAATACAGTTTCTTCCTCAGCGATGGGAAAACGGTGACTCTTGTACCATAATCCCTAGCGGAGGATGGAAGCGAGCCTCCATGTCATCTGATGATGCTTTCACTGGATTCAGACGAACAATACTTATATTCTCTCGAGTGCCCCTCTAAATAGGCGGTCCTAAAAAGAATGAGAAACAACATACCTCCAACTGTTGGCAGGTAAACAGATACAGAAACAGAAGGCAAATGCGACAAATCGATAAACGAAGACACCACGTATGCCAATGATTGGCACAGGGACTCACTTTGACTCGGCTGTTCCGTGCACTTGTGTAACGGGTCTTTCCATCTCCGAGACTTGAACGCCATCGAGGTCCCTTACGTCCAAATTATGTTGCTGTAGAACATCACAAGCCAATCCACTTGCATTCTATACAGTTGTTTTGTTGAAACCGTGTGAAGCATGGCACAGACTTTAAGTGTATTTTGTCGCTTATCCCATAGCTCAGCGTCCTGCATGGGCGATCACAATTACGCAGGGAGATCAAAAAGTACACGGATTACTGCATCCCACGCCACCTGCACTCTTATCAGGCCGATAAACCCGGGAACACATACTATCTTCTGAAGGGCCGAACTCCAACAAATAAAGCACGATACGGGAAGTCACATGGACGCCAACGGAAAGGCTGTTCATTCACGCCACAACAGTTGTGTTCGTGATTTGCTGCCGTGCTGCGTTTTAGAACGGTAAAATAATCTGGGAAAGGTCACATTGCTTACGGACCTTTGGGTGTAGAAAGTAAGACGATATTGGCAGCCGGCAAGATGACGGAATATGGTTCATGCACTTTGAAGGAGTCGTCACTGCAAGAGTAGGAACAGTGAACTATCATTTCTCAGCCTGTTCCACGAAGTACTTTCTATCGAACTCTATCCCCCCCCGAAATTTGCAACTGTCACGTCAACAATGTTTTCGCGGACCACCCAACATCTCGACTTACTCTGAAAAGCGTGAGTAGAGAACATGCACAAAAAGCACACGATTAGGACCAGGCAGCTGCTAGGGCTTCAAAAAGTGTTACAACACGCTGTCACCTGTTTCGGAGCGACGGGTCATCTGAAATGTATTACCAGCATTGGCTCCATAAAGATTCCGTAAAAAGACTCAGCAATCGAGTCAAGGTGCTTATGCTGGAAAAAGCAATGATCAAACTTACGCTGCAGTTTGCGGTCCACACAAAAAGATCAGCTGGGAAAACATTTAGTTCGCGGTGAACGCCACCATGGAACTCGACATGTGGTCATAAAAACGAAATGCCAAAAACTCAGAGTTAAGGAAACGTGAGACCCGCAAGGTTTCAGATTGCTTCGCCGCTAGTCGTTGACCCATAACTAGCAAGTCACGAATAACTCGATCCCAGAACTAGGCAGTCTAAATTCAAATATGACCTTTAGGCAATTCTTACAAGCTGAACGAAAACCGATATGGCGAATGCAATGTTATAGTTTTGTTCCGATCAAACGAGTGAATTCGCCCTATGCTTCACAATATTGCTCCAATTCGAAGAAACAGCACTCCGTGGGAGACACCGAAGACCCTTTTGAAAACAAGGACGTTCGTCTGGCGTCAGAAGTAACACATTTGCGGCACAACGTGCTAGTCATAGAGACTGGAACGTTCTTTGAAAGGTTGAATCACGGGACACAATCAAACACACCCCATCCAGTGCCTCTGGAAAATTAAAGGCCGTAGAACCTACCTCCTTTATATATTTCTGCGAAAGATGAAGAGAAAATACAGTAATCGACCAGGGTATTCACAAACATTAAGAAAAAACTAAACAGATGCTGGGTTGTATGTGGGGGGCGAGGGTCAGGGAAGGTGAAGGGAACAGCGAGCTTTCGCGAATACTCAGGCGTGTGTCGATGAATTTGTTATCCACACCAGCACCATTTCATTCATGGTAGACCGCTTTCGTGCAAGCGTGTTTTCACTTACGATGACCTGAGAAAAGAAAATCATGTGATCTTCGATTATAATCGTTACGTCTCAACAAAAGGTCATACACATCCGGCAGACACGAACTATCAAATTACTCTACTTTCCTCCTGGCTGACCTGTAACAGAACGCCATCATGTATAAATCGCTTGTCTGCGGCCCCGCCACGGACATACTAAAGCTTGTTTTTCTGTGTGGGTGCAACTTATCGGATATCACTTACGCTTTGAGCAAACGATACACACACAAGCAAATACTTGAGTCTCATATTTAGAGAAAAGTGAAAATAACGATGTTAACGATTGATGCCTGGACGTCACCAGACGTTTTGTCCTAGTGCATTCGCTACGAACGGCGACTACTAAATGTTTCCGCTTGTCGATGAGCATCTTCTATGTAACACCCTCTAGACAGTTCCTACTTTGACCTGTATAAATAACAGTACGGAGAAACACAGCCAAAGCCCAGTAGCGGTCAAAAGCAATTTTTGAGAGAGCTACTGACTCAGATCTAAACCGCAGAATCGCTATGTTGTTGCATCGTGAAGGATTTTGAGGTGTTGAACTGGCTTACTCTGTATTCAAAACACACAAAACAGAGGTGTTGGAAAAAGTGCGGGTATGTGAGAGCATATGCGACAGTCCCGAAATTCCCTATCCCTTGGCGCGGCACACCAGAGGGCCTGTCAATACCACAGTGCTCACTTGATGCTGAGGCATAAGCGAACACCGAAAACCATACATCCGTATCGTTATTACAATAATGCACAACACATTGCGAGTGTGATAAGGCTAACTAAGCGTTTTGTGTTCACCTATCACCCAGCGCAATGTGAAGGTGGACGTCTCTGTCCGCCGATAGTCGTGACCGTCCTTGCAAGTCCAGGATACTTACGCTTTGACTATCAGCAAAGGTGAACGACGGATGACCATTCCATAAAAAAACATCAGGGAACGAAAGAGCCCATACATATGTGGCCACCAATGATCTTTCAAGAAGCTCAGACGAGTCCATTTGTGGCCTCTTCGCAGTGTGCATCTCCTGGAACGGTCAAACACACACTATGAGCTTTCAGCCCCTGTAATTGAACCAACTCCCTTGTCTATGAAGCAGATAACTTGCTCAATTCAAACAAGCCACCTCAAAAGTCCAGCAAAGCTTTCTAGACTAGGGCTGTTGGGGAGGGCGGCGGTGGAGCTACAACAAATAGCACATTCGGACACCACTACATTTCGGACTCACTCGCCTCTGATAATGGAAAATATACCAGAAGGTGATGTGCATGCAAGACAGGCTGGCAAAGTAAGCCACTGTAGCTTAGACATCACTGCGCTCATATATAAAGCAAGCACTGCACAACCCACTGAAGATTATGCATACGAAAGAATAGTGGTTAAGATGTTGTACTCCGCTCTTTCGCGGCAGCGAAAATTCGGGGTGCACAAACCAAGCAACTGCGCTGGCACACAGATGTGGAGCTTTGTGCTCCAGCGGAAGGCCAAGTATTCTGTGCCTGCCCACACAGTTTAGTGCTTTGAGCAGTCGCGACATTGCTTTTTGACCCATTGGGCAGTCACTCTGTTGTGCAAAGGCCTTTGTCACCGTTACCTTGGCAACGCCCTCGGTGTGTCAGAGGTCACTTACTTTCTGAATGCTTTCCTGTGCGCAGACAGTCTCACCAAGAAGACGAGGAGACGTTCATGGGGCTGTAGAGTCTCAGGCAGAAAGAGCCATCACACTGAAGTTTGTTTACTTCCCCTCCCTGATTCCATGGTGCACGGCCGTGAACGTTGTAGACCATGGCTCCACAGCATCTGCCTGTTTGCTCGAGACGTGCATACTAATGAAAGACTACTATGACTTACCCTGGGTAAAAATTCAGGTACACATAGAAACACAGTATTTGTACACTGAAGCTGAAGTCGAAGTGAAGCAGGCAACGCCCTCCCGCACTCGCTGCAAGTACTAGACTTGCGGTATCTGATGTTACGCCAAGCAATCGTATGCAACGACGAGACACCTTCTACCATCTTTCACCGACAACATACTTACGTTATTCTAAATTCAACAGACACAAGCAAAACACATATGTGAAAAAACTGAAGCGCATGGGAGGAGGACAAATCTACGTTTAGATTACTTTGTATCGCATCGAAGCGCAGAAGCCGACCAACAAAACGAATTGAATCAATAAACTCAGTTCATGTACATTGGATCTTCACTGACACCGAAGAGACCAGATCACCAGAGTTGTATTACATGTGGTGACTGAAAATAGCAGCATGGCGTCATATCGCACACTCACTCGGATATCGCTGAATCACATATGAGCACAAAACAGATAATTCATGATGTAGATAAAATAAGATGATTCGTGGATTTGACCCATTCCTGGTGAATCATAAGTAGCTTCGAGCGTCTGGAAGGATCCTGTATTACAGAAACTTACTGCTCTGGAGACAACAGGCCATAGATGGCGGCACACCACAATTCATTTTTTGATGCATTTCCAATGTCATCGAGTAAAGCTCTCACTGCGGATAATGCTTGCACGCCAATTCCGATCGTGATTTAGCATCAGGCGGACAGTTCGCTTGATCTGTGAGGATGGGAGGCACAGGCGATGGCATCGGACTCACTGTCGGTAGAATCGTCTGACATAGTTGACAAAAAAGCCGTTCGTTGTGGCCATGCTGGATCGCGAATGAAAAAACAAAAGCTTATACCCTGACACTATCGAGAGGTGGACAACGTAAGCAGTACAGTGCTGCCAGGGAAAAAGAGTACTACTTTGCAGTCAAGGATTACTCACGGTCTGTCGCAAGCAAGGCCACACTAAAGTACAGTAAATGAGAATTTTTCCTGTCACTCGCCATCCACTCCCAGTGGCTTCTGCACCAAAATTTGTGCGACTACTAACGAAAACTGGATCCACACCAGAAAAATATGCGGCCTATTTGCTTTTATCAGCTGCTTTTGGAACGAGTTGTTCCCTAGCGATTGTACGTTTACTCACTCTGCATAAATGGTTTCACAGGCAAATTGAAAACCAAAGTGTGGTACGGAGAACATAAGCTGCTGTGTCAGCAAACGGCACCACCCTTGTTTGTCGATGTCAGCCGTCCTCGCGAATGGAAGGGTGCACTGAACGTAATTCTAAACTAAGAAGAGGGGGGTTCGTTTCTCGGACACTTCTCTTGGTCTGAGATACCACGAAGGGCGTATAACGAATCTATCACCCGCGGCAGTAGAACTACTCTCGATAAGAAGCCGACGCCTCAGTCTTCAAGGATTAACATGTCGCGCTGGCAATAAAGAGACTTACCCTTCTGTGCAGAAGTCGCAAATCGAACAGCACACCATAGCTGTTATTACCTTAGTCCTGCAAGATCTACTGTGTTCACTGTCGTTCGAGGAGGCGTTTGAGAAACCTTCCAACGTAACTGTGCAAAAATCCGATCCTGAGTCATCTGCTGAGTGATTTGTTGTGGTTGTGAAGGAGACATACGTGTTGCTGTCAGAATATACACACAAAACCACCACATGTCCGCGTAAGCGAACTCCCGGAAGAAAGAGCATGCCGCAGAGTTTTCCATTCGGCGGAAGGAAAAAGAAGCAAACTTGTCCAGCTGAGTGTTGACCTTACCCTTGGCAGGAAAGAAACCGGAAAAAAGCAAGCCATTGACAATGATCTCTGCTGAACCTTGTAAAACGTGCATGCTGATGAACACACGCCGTTCAGAGCGGAACGAAAAATTAGTGATCGATCAAAAAGCCGAACGCGGTAGCCGAAGGTTCTCTTGGACGTGGCACAACCGTTTGACGTATGGGGAATCTGAACTACTGCGGATGATCTGCTTTGTGCTGGTGGAACCACTACAGGGTAGTTACTCAACACAGAACTTACGTAGAACTGGCAGTTGACGGAAAAAAAAGTCATCCATACAACCGAACAATCCTGTACCTGTGAAGTAGAGCACCTATGCGTTAGAAGGAAAAGATGTCCTGCTCGTGTGCGACCTGCCTTGACTCCGGAACCAAAGGACCAGTCTTTCAGAGATTAGCTGCATCAGTGGGCGGCTCTAGCAAGAAAAACCTTTAGCGAAGTATCCTTTCTGCACTTACATTCCACTGTACGGAAGAAGCAAAACATGTCTGCAAAGCGAAGTGAACCAAGTAAACACACTGGCAGATGCGAAGAGCCGTGAGAACACGGTCGAAGGCGGAACTGTTTCCGTGGTCCGATGCAGTCGCCTTTCAGCCGAAGTGGGTCACTTACTAACACCTGAAATGAGCAACACAGAAGGTGGCACCGGTGCAACAAAAATTTTATGACGAAAGAGAGAACGCATCGCGAGGCCGAAACTACGTTTTCACGTCCCCGCAAACGACCCCGCAAAAAGAACTGGGAGAAGCTGCATAACTCAATCCCCGTCTCGAGTCGACGGGCATTTTGATGCTGCTGCAGCGTAGCAGAAAAGTGGACTACAACTCACCCTGTAGACCAACAGCCCAGAAGTTGAAGGCGGCGATTGTTTAGAAAACGGGACACCACACATACGATATGAATTAGTTGACGAAACATGAACGGTTACTACAAGGAAACCACACAGATTGTTGCGCAGCCCCGGAGCATGTCTACTATGGCAGATGCGGTAAAGTCCTTACTTTTCTAAGGACAGAAAGACGGTGTAAAGGGCATCGCCGTACTACAGCAACAACTAACGCAAATGTGGGCTTCAAGAGGAACAGCCTTCGTCGGCAGATCCACATGTGTACAGCAAATGACTTACCATTTGGAAACGTCTCTGGAAATATATGAAACGGGCGAAGAGAGGGTGGTGACAGAGGCATCACGACACTGTCTGGCCTTTCTGAAAGAGCTGTCAATTTCTATCCAGAATCAAGCATATTTGGTGGCAATCCTCTGCGACTCAAGCAAATGCGCAAAAACGAAAATACACGTAACACAGGTGGCGGAAACCAGATGTTGAACTCTCTTGCTCTCGCAGTCGAAAGGTGGAAGCAGTAGGAGAACATACTTCCAAACACTCCAGGGTCATCTATAAATCAGAAACTCACTCTACTTGGAAATTGAAAAGTAACAGAGAGCGACACAAACATGTGGATAGCCTTATCACTGCTGTTTACAGACGAAACATTCCTTACATCGTGTGGTGTCTCGTGTTTGAAAACTAGATCCGCTCTTGCATGAGCTCAACCATCCCACAAGTGATTTCATTAACAGTGTGCCTGCCGTCACTCCAGTGCACGACTGCAATTTCACCTCCATCCGTCAGTGCGTGTCAGTCTGTAGCCTTCTCGGTCTTTCAATACAGTGGCATACCCTGTAAATCGGGGAAACAAGGAAACAAGGAAGTAACGCAATGGCTAATTTGCTTTGTCCGTCTGTTGAGTATGTAGCTCTCTCTGACTAACTATTGTACCTGCGCAATGAGTTGACTACCCCTGACACGCGGAGAAGGGATATGGCATTTCATTGTCCACTATTGTGCGAATCGTCTACGCTACTGGCGTATCCGCTCGTTTCACCACAGATGACATATAACTCAAACTGAAACACATCTACCTGAAGCTGATGAGGCTTCACTGTGAGCTGCCATTGCCGACACGAAGCTGGAACGGAAGATGCACTTGACAGATTCTCCTTCTCGCAGATCTTGAGAAAGACCTCTGCGTCACTGCGAAGAGCTAGCTTAGCACGATTCCAACACTAATCACTCAAAGCCCACGTTGAAAGTGGAGATAATGAACGAATATACATGGACAACAGTGTCCCAGTGACAATGGAGGCAGTTGGCTTTGGCATGGACGGCCCTATGTACCATTTCCCACTTGGAAAGAGACTTTACTTTCGAGGCACTGCAGTATTTAAAAGCAAAACGGCGATTGACTAGATTTGAACCGTGTTGATTTCCATCTCTTTGACCTGACAAAGATCCTTCCAAATGGCTGGTGTCCCAAAAAGCAACTTGTTGGAGCACCACAGATGGTAGACGTACATAGTGTTTAGAAGTACGTACTCGCTTGGGTGCTCTGGAAGACAGTTACAACGTCGTAAAACGTAAACATATAATCGACTACTTGTCGGTTCCTTGCTGCAGAGTAACTGTGAACTGTTCCCACGAAGAACACGCTGTGCTGAGGTACCATGCGCCAATAGCAACAACTGCAGTGCAGCAATGGGCTCCAGTGGCGGATCATCTGGTCTGTAGATCTCACCTGGCTGTTTCCCTAGTTCCACTGAGACAAGCGCAATACAAAGTACATTACAAAGCAAAGCGCTCACGACAGGTTAACTCTGGAGTTCGTCACTGGCCCCAACACTAACTGACACATGAATCCGCCGCGTCTGACAGCAGCTTTCGAAAACGAACGGCGACTCACTCCGCCAACCACTGCAATCCTGGAAGGCTTACAACGAAAGGGAACCTACCCTTTAGCGGTTTCAAGGACAGAAACGCCGACACGCACAGAAAAAAAATGAGTAACCAGCGGCAAAGCCTATGAACCGTAAGGGGCATCCATGGTGCTTCGATGAGGAAATAGTCAATTGCTGGCAAATGGTGACGCAAGAAGAGGGACGACTGTATAACATCTGAGCCATTAAATGAGGCAAGGGAAACATGCGCTTCGTACGCCTGGTAGAAGCCAGGAAACTACCGCCTGAGCAACTGTTCCTCAAACAAACCTACAAACAGTTTTTCGAACTGCATTCGCGCATCAACAATCAGTGTCCGAAAGAAGTCAAGAATCAGCAAGAACATCCGCGCCTGCCAACAGATGTGAACATTTGGTCTGCACAGCAATGCTCAAGAAGTTGACCCTGACCAAAGAAACCTTACCCACCACTATCCCTGTGTCGTGTTCTGGCAAGTGTCTATCGACTTCGTAACCGCTTACTGCTGCGACGTCTTTCTGGGTGTATAGACACAGAAGAATGCGAAGGGCTAAGATAAGCATGCGCCAGAGAACAGCAGGCATACGCAATACCAGAGCAGCAAATCGATCCCCACGTCTAACCGAACAATGAATACGCATGCCAGGTACCGTTGCTTCATCGGAAACCATACTCCCCATTGGACTCGACGTGACAGTAGAAAAAACCCATATCACCGGAGAACGGGGTGCCCCCTGTACGTCACTTGTAACGTCGGAACGTTCAATTAGTTTTGCGCAAAAACTGATCACTTGTCTTTCAATTCCGCTTTATTCTCTTCGATTGAGAAAGACAACTTGCTGCAGCAAAGTGGTTTTCGGCTTTTCCTGTAGAAAGCAGACACATGCTCCCCGTATCCGACTGAATTATCCAACTATCTTCAGCCAGATATCGACTAATACGTCATGCCGCAGCTGCGCTTACTATCAGCTGAAGAAAATACACTCGCATGTTTGATAAAAAGTGACTTACTTACAAGCTAGTGCCACAAATATCTTGTTATACCTGCCAAAACTGCCACAGTTCTGAAGAATTGTCAACTGGATATATCTGAGTGCTGGCGCGTTAAAACGAATCATTGGCTTTTGGAGACAAAAAATCCAACTCTCTTACTCGTTCTATTCTCGCCTGTTGTTCCAGAAAATAACGAGACAAGTCATTGGTTTTTTGAGACGAAACCATCTCTCCTACTCATTCCATTCTCAACTGTTTTGTAAGGAAAAGCGTAAGCTGACACAAATTACTAGAGAATGAGGGTGTGCTGTAAAAGCCGACCTGATGCGCGGTATATTATATACTATTTTTACGTGTCGCCGACCCATTCAAAGACAGTGCCTCCTACTGGGGAAAACCCGACCCGATGGGCGTCCACGAGCATGATGTACAAACAGTATATCGCATACGGAGTAAAAACAGTGACCAGACTGCGCTTACTTGAGACGCCTGAATATCTTCCTTCAAGTTGAAAACAGAACACCGCGGAAATCAAACATTTGGCACAGACATAATCAAGTTAGAAGGAACTCTACGAGGTGAAAATAGCTGGTGTGTATACCGTGTAGATGCTCGGCTGCCAAGCATGTTTTACTTAAGCTGATATTTAAAGCCACCGAGAGACAAAACGTCTGGTGGTACGAAGAAGTGCAACACCCTGGCCACGATGAAAGTGAAACCAGAAGCAATTTGAAAGCGGTCTCCAAAAAAGTGACCGTAGCACCTCGACGTAAAAGAGGAATGAATAAACCTTAGGCTGAAATGAAAGAACGTTCCCCCTTCACACAGTTCCACAAGATACCGAGCAATCGCAAGAAGGAGCGCCACAGAACATGCTTACCAAAGAAGCCAGTGCGAGGTCACTATCACCTTCAGTGCCTGGATGTAACAGTACTTCAGCGGAGCCTGGAGAACGACGCACTGTTTCCAGGATATCCCTGAGGGCCTCGGCATGCTGCTTTTCCATCTCTGCGGCTTCGACAAAACGCTCCCTCGGGTTCTGCTGGGCCAGTTCTTCTCGGCGGGCCCGCAGGTCGTTGAGTTCGTGCTCCATTTGTTCAAAGCGGGTATCCCTAAACCTGTTTAGAGATCGATATGCTCCGAACGTCACAAACATGGTAACGGCGACAACTATCGCCGACCAGATGGCAGTGTTCGTCACAGAACCCGTGAAGAGCTTCTTCTTCGCGTTATCATAGAAGGCCTTCCAACCTGGCTTGGCCACCTGAAGGGCTTTAGGAGTGGTAGACTTGCTTCCCTCTCCCACTCGTTTCTGCTTTGCAACCATCTTAGGTTTGTTCATTTGAGTCGCCCTGGCACCAGGAAGCAGAGGTTTGTCTGTGCCTCCCAGACCCCCTAGCCATTCACCGTCCTCTCCGCTGTCATCTTTTTTCACCGGACTTGCAGCTCGGACAAGATTCAGGCCCCATCTTATCCGAGGAACCGAATCTACCGATCTCGTTTGATGCCTATCAAGCACTGTGCGCGGTAAGAATACAGTCGCAAGCAATAGGCAGAGGTACAGGTTCCGAGGGGAGAATACGAGGAAAAGTGGACGATTTAAGATTGCGTGCCGTTCCATTGTGAAAGAATGTTTTAAGATTCTGCAAAAGCTCCTTGCCCTGATGTGTACCTTTGCTCCTTTTTGAGGGATTATAGTTGAAATGACGATGCTGAACCGATTATCAGAGAGGTCATGTCAATCGGAGCTTCATTTGGAGCGCTGAACATCTGAACCTGTGCTTGTAACACAACGTAGTTGACGCTCATCTCGTAGCCGACACTCTGCTACCGTGTGCGTATTCACGGACTCCTTTTTCGTTCTGAAAAGAACTCAACGCAGGCCATTTGATGACGTCGACCATGAATTCTGTGAAACCTACGAAGAGACGCCAGACAATTCGCACGTAGGCATTACTTGTGAAAAAAGGCGACAGCATTTTGCCACATGAAACATTGGTGAACAGTGTGAGATTGCTTGACGCTTTTGCAGAAGGAGCTGGTTAAAGAGGAAAATATATGTCAGAGGCGGAGTTTTATCCGTCGACTACAGTCTTGCACGGACACAACAACGCCAGTCAGCTACAAATAGCTTGATGTTGGGAGTTCTGTGTTTGAATGACCTGGTGACTAGCAGTATGGTGGTACTGACCACGATTGCATCTGATTATTCGTTGATTCTCACTGCAAATGTGAGAGATAACAGAATGCTACTCCAGCACCACATTCACTCCCATGTGTCTGACAAAGCATTAAAACGATCTCTTCTATAATTGGACCGCTACATCTGGGATATTTGAGTAATGTATTTCGAGTATGTAGTCAGCGTACAGCATTGCAGCTTCGGCGCACTAACCTGCCACAACCAAGTACCA